>KK116314.1:291714-321398 GCA_000611955.2 Stegodyphus mimosarum
ACACAGTAATGGGAAATGTAGCAACCATTCAGTGTTCTTTATTATCCACAAGCGGGGTTTCGCCTCTGCCGAAGGCTCATTGTTGCCCACTTTTGGTAATCTTTCATTTACATAGTGGCAAAGAAAATACTGAACCTAGAAATATCCTCATAACTTGACAGAGCTATTAGATGAAGAAGAAGGATGCCTTCGTGGAGGACTTTTATAGAGGTATAACATCTGAAAAGTCGTCTGAATCACTGTCGCAAGATTCCGTTTCTTCTGAATCAGAATCGCTGCTGCCAGTTTGAATTATTAATTCATCCACTATCTCTTCTAGAAGTTCGTCCTTGTCCCAATAAGAATTTTCAAGTTTTTCTACGTGGTTGCAGTGCGCCTGCCATTCTTGAGAAGTGACTTCATCCAAAGCTTTTTGTGTTAAATTTTTCAAATTTTCCAAACTTAAGTCCCCAGTCACATTCCTTTCCCTGATCAGTCTTTTAACTGATGACCAAACATATTCAATTGCGTTTAGATCACAGCGGTAAGGAGAGAGACGCACAACATGATGCCCATTTTCATTTATGATGTTCTCAATTTTGTAGATTACTTTTTTAGGACGATTACATTCTATTAAGTTAAACAGTTCCGCTTTTCCCATTTTGGGATCGCAGCATATCGTCTTCTTCATCAGCCAATTAACCATTGTTTGCTTTGTAGCATATTTCGTGGGTGTCAGATCTTCAATTTTTGAGTGATACGGAGCATTATCCATGCATACCACACTTTGGGGTCTTAAATTTGGAAGAAGCTTTTCCAACACCCATTTTTCAAAATTTCCCTAGTTCATTTGCCCATGATAATCCCCGCTTTGAGCTGATGCTTTATATACAATACTTTATATACAAGTTGGGCACCTGGAATAAATCCTGCGGAAGAGCCAGCATGGACAAAAATCAGTCTATTTTTTGAACTGACATTTATCTGTGCACCCAAAACCGTATCATGCTGCCAACATTTCTTAAAAGTTAAATTGCTGTCAATCCATGTTTCATCGATGTAAACGATGTGGCGTTCACTTGCTCTGAGTTTCCTGATTTCGCGTAAATAATTGTTCCTCCAAAATACAATGTGAGGTCTTTCGATAAAAATTTTTCCTTTGTTAACGCATTTCTTCCAGCGAAAATTCATTGAACGCAAAACTTTGCACAGAGTCTTTTTGCCACGGGAAGTCTATTTTTTGCCTCAAGCCAGGCAGTAATTTCCGCACAGATTTCACTTTCTTTTCACAAAAGTCTTGTATTGTCTGCCGTATAATGCATCTGTCAAAATCGTCAATTTCGCACTTATGATTAGCAGGGCTTTTGCGTTTCTTTCCAGGCGTATTTAAAAGTTGATCTTCACCCATTGTTGATACTTCGCGCTTAATTTTTTTAATTGTAGACTCCGATACTCCAGTAGCTTGCGATGTTCTATTCAAAACTTGAGAAAGAGGAACTACTAAAGAGTTCGCCGAAGCTTCAGAAGCGCAAAATTCTGCGACATTGTACACGATTTGACGTGCCTGAGACTTTAAAGGTTGACCTTTCTTAAACTGGAAGGGCATTTTAAAAAATTGGCGATTAACAAAGCACTACGAAAATCAAGCTAAATAGAAGCAAATTTGAACAAATACCAGTACAAAAGATAAAACAGCGAGAATAAAAATAGCTAATAGTAATAATATAAGGCTTAAGAAAAGATGCTTCCAGCTGGAATGAAACCGAGAAGACGAATGACAAATTATTTTCCCTTCAGCCAACAGTCGCCAAAAACAAAATAACAATAAAGCAACCCTTGGTTTTTCCCTATTTGAAATATACTAGCCCTGTTGCTATAGCGACCGCCACCCGCCAGACACCGTGGCGGGAGGTTTTCTTACCGTAGACAGACAGTAAATGACTAATCGGTTCACCTATTCTTAATGCGTGAGAAAGAAGTTCTCCGTCATTTGAGAAGAAGGGGAGAAGCGAAAACGAAATCCTAGGTTTTATTCTCTGTATCATGCTTTGTTATTATACTCGTAAAAACAATTACCTTTCATTTGTTTAACTATTTCTTTTAATTCTTACTCTTTCTTTAACGATATTTTAATTCATTATTAACTTAATTTATTAATATATTTATCCATTTTTATTTTTATTTAATCAATCATCATTTATTGCCTATTTATTATTTATCTACTATTTTATTTAATAGTTTTTGTTCCCGTTCTTGGCAGCATTGTATAGAGTTCTAGCATTTCTAATTTTTGAAATTAAGCTCTGGCTGTAATATTAGGGCAACGAGCGATAAAGCACAGATCTTCAGTAGGAAGCAAATGAAAATAATGTATAAAACTTTATAAAGATAAGACAAAACGGTAATGAAATATTACATCGATTTATTATAAATAATATACACGCTTCCATAAAACAGGAGTTGCTTTTCATAAAACTGGAGAGGCTTTGATTATGCTGCTGATTCCACAAAAAGATAAAACTGCAAAATATTAATAAATTTAAATAAGTGCAGAAAACGTATGCACACTTTTGCTTAAATATTTCTAATTGCTCAGAGTGATTTCAGAAACTGCAGTTAAAAAAACCGTATGAATACCACATAAAGGATATAACGATTTCTCAGTTTGTTTCAACGAAAAAAAGTAAAATCAGTTTTCTGTATTGTGAAACTGTAATATGTCAAGAAAATATGTGAAAAGCTTGATTTTAACAATAATTTACGAGCTTTCTGAGCGCACAGAAATTTCCATTTTCTAACTCCAGTTTTCCCGAAATTTTATTAAATATATTTAACCTATTAAATATATATATCCTGTGAATTATCTGAGTTGAATTTTCTCTGTTTTCACCTTGATTTTGAAAATAAACATTTCCGGAAATTTCTATCATGTATAAACAAATACCATTCATAACATAAATGATGTATTTCAAAGATTCAGTCGTTGATTTTGCCAATATCAGCATAAACTATACCAGTATTCAACTTTTATCTAGCACTAAGATGAAAAATGGATTTATATAATTGATTTACTGATTACGCTTTGAAATATACGGGGTGGTCCAAATTATTGAGCGCATTTCATATTTGAACTGCGTGGCACAAATAGAGCTCACGGGAAGTTATTTAATATTTAAAATTTTTTGTGTAAAAGTGTTTTAAATTATCTTTCCAAGAAAACGGTGAACATATACGTAACCCCCTCAAATACGAAATGCGCTCAATAATTTTGGACCACCCGTGTTATAATGCGATCTGCATAAATCAAGAGCAAAATTGAATTATAATTTTAAATTTGGTGAATATGAGCATATCATCATTTTAGATGTTATGTGATATTTAACACTATATTAATACACAAAAACTATAGCCAACTTTCCAATACATGTAATATAATATCTTTAAAATTTGGTGTTCAGCATGATGCCCTTCATGAAAAATCAGGTTACGTCCTTGCTACATGGTCAACATTCGGTTCACCGGCTTGCAGACTAACCGGGTCCACTTTCGCAGAACGATGACAAAATTAACATCACAAAACACCATTTACGTAACCAAATTTTTGATTTATTCTCCAAATTAAACTGCTTGAAAATACACGTAAATTGTTAATAGCATTTTTTTATTATTATAACATGGCATATTTCTCTGTGTATTTTAACTGCCATCCAATTAATTGTGATTTTGAGTTATCCGGCAGCTCTTCCTCAGTATTATTACCTCGTAAATCGGGAGCTGACTGCACATTTTTATCTAGCATTTCTCGAGAAATTTGTTCCGATAAAACTTTTCTGATGACTACCTGTAGTTTATATTTAATCTAATTTTGATATTCTCCTCAGACAGTAATCAAAGAAAGGTAATATTCATTAATGATGTTTCTTTATGTTTTTAGGTATATTTGCCACTTTCACGGGCACACATCTTATGGAGCTAGTCGTCTCAAACGAGTTTATTGCATTAAGTTTCAGGGCGCATATTTTTAATTTACTAATTCTGAAGCGGAGGGGGCGGGAAGAGAGACATAGAAAACAAAAATTCTGCTTAAGGATACATAAAATCTATTTATATATATATTTTTCTTATTGTATTTCAAAACATTTATTAAGTTTTTTGATAATATGAATAATATATGAAGGGGCGCCTGAATGCAGGAGGGGGATGCAGAAATTATGTAACTTATTAAAACTGTCTTCACAAAATCTAATTTCCAGTTTTTGATAAAATTCATATTTATGACAAGCACAGACAGAATGTTGATAAGGATAGGTCAGTACTGTTGTTCATTACGTTTATGGAATAAATTCAATATACTATATTTTAATAAGCACAGAAATAATTTTCATAATTTCACTACAGTAAACCTTTCTTAAGGTAATCATCCGCAGTTTCAGATGAATTTGGTCTTCTGTAAAGGCGGTCATCTTTGAAAGGCAAAAATCGGTACTGATTTTGTATTCTCAGAAATACTGGTCACCTTTCAGAGCTGATCGTAACGAATGAGTTCAATGTATTTTACTCAGAACTGTAGTCCTATAGAGTAAATTTAATACACGTGTAAATGAAATACAAGTTTTATTTATAGTAATTTGAAAATGACAAAAATTGCCATTTGCTCTTGGTTATGTTGAGGATTTTATAATACACTAAATCAGACTTTATTTTCTTTTAGCTCTAATACTGATTATGTTACAGCTGGACAATATCCAAAATTTTTACTGAAAAGTAAGGACGTCTTTGTTTTTTCAGTTTACACTGAATTGCTAAAGTTCGTTCGAATTGCTTGAAGCAGAAATTCAGCTGATGTGATATGACCTATTGAAAAGAAAGAAGTTTTAAATACAATAATCAAATGTAAAGGTAAATTACGTTTTCCTGTAAATTCACGTGCAGATGAACTGCTTGGAAAAAAAAAAAGGGTAACATCTAATAGCAATTAAAATTTAGTAGCGACTTAACAAGAAATATTTCAAATAAACTTAACTATGTTTCCCATAATTTTTTATTATTTCTGTGTCACTTCAATCATCCATTCGTATTTACGCATTATGAAAAGACACCAACTATTTTGAAACCGCTTCTCTATAGCTATCATCGCCACATAAAGGTATTTATGTGGCTCATGTTATGCTTATTGCAAGAAACGGACACTGCTACAATTTAATACCGATAAGATTAGAAAGCACGCCAATATTTTGACAATCAACTTTCACTTTACATACAAGGCGGTGTTTTACTAGCGAGTTTAAAACAGAGGTACAGGCAGAGAGATATATGTAAAAAACAAGTCTCACAAAATCGGCGATATGAATCCGGTAGGAGAGTATGGGCTGCGGCAAAAGAGATTTCAATCGGTCAGGCGGCGACTGTTGTTCGGACCTACGCTCTTTTGTCCTTAAATCACTCTCAAACATACTCAACTGTACGTCAAAGAAATATTTCCAAGAATTTTGGGCTACCAGTAAACCTGATTGCTTGACCTACTCAAAGACCTCTCAGAATTGAATTCTCTCATTCCTCTCCTAAGCGAGACACAGCTGTGAGCGAAATACACTGCTCGACATTGGAAGTGCAACACCAAGAAGGAATGGTCAGAAATTTATGCAAATTTTAGAGTATCCGCACGTCACTGAGTTATGCGAATGATGTGAAATGCGCAGCTCTCCGACGCACGTGAAGTAAGATATAAGAGAAGCAACGTGCAGAATGGGCAATATTCGTGTCGTTATTTCTGCCAGACGAATTATCGAAGAAAGTTGGTTTTTGTCCCGGAGGATACGTGTAATAGGAGAGAATGCCAGGCTGCCGTCAACGAAGGCACTTCCAGCAGATAGACGATTTTACGAGGGGTATGGTGATCGGACTGAGAAGGGCGGGTTGGTCCTTACGTCAATTCGCAGCTGATACCCACATGGATGCGAGCACGGTGCATCGGCTATGGCGAACACAGTTGGAACAAGGGAATATGGAAAGAAAGAGGGGTGCAGGTGCAGCCAGTGTGACGTCAGCACGCGTGGATCGATGCATCCGCCGTCAAGATGTGGCGGTTCCGCAAGTCACTTGCACCGCGATTCTGCAGCATGTGCAAGATAACCTGGATGTTCTCGTGTCTACGAGAACCATTTCCCGTCGATTGGTTGAACGTGGCCTGCTCTCACGGCGTCCGTTAAGAAGACTGCCATTGACCCCACAGCATAGACGCCAACGTTTAGAATAGTGCCGGACTGGAGCGATGTGGATGACAGAATGGCGAAACGCGTGTTCTCAGATGAGTCACGCTTCTGTTTATCCAGTGACAGTCGCCGCATACGTGTGTGGCGTCAACGTGGAGACAAATCTAATCCGGCAGTCACTGTGGAATGCCCCACCGCGCGACAACGTGGCATAATGGTTTGGGGCGCTATTGCCTACGATAGCAGGTCACCTCTAGTTCGTATTCAGGGCACTATGACGGCCCAACGATACTTGGATAATGTAATGCGGCCGGTGGCAATCCCCTACCTTCAGGGACTGCCTAATGCAATTAGATAATGACCCACACAGTACTCGCATCAGCCAACATGCTCTGCAAAGTATACAAATGCTCCCCTGGCCACCGTACTCTCCTGACCTGTCACCAATCGAACATGTGTGGGATGTGATTGGACGCTGTTTGCAGACTCTGCCCCTGCCTCCTTCAGAAGACGAACTGTGGCAAATGGTTGAAAGGGAATAGAGAGCCATTTCTCAGGATACCATCCGCACTCTTATTGACTCTATGCCTATGCGTGTTTCTTCGTGCATCGCTGTCCGCAGTGGTCCTACATCCTACTGAGCCGACGCCGTTCTCGCTCTGTATTCTGACTATCAATTTGAAATAAAGATGACTTATTGCTGCTTGCTGTCTTTTTTCCCAAATTTCATCACTTTCTGACCACTCCTTCTTGGTGTCGCATTTTTAATGTCGAGTAGTGTATTTTCCCCAAACTCGTACAATGTTCCGGTTACATACACGCTACAAATCGCTTAGCGGAACATTTTCAGCTATAAAGCTTTCGTTCAAACTAGTGCTGGAAGAAACGCATTTCTCGGTAAAGTTTCTCATAGCGTCGCTATATGTGATAACCCCATTACCAGTATGGTATAAATACGCTACTAGGCCGGACGGATGAATAATGTGAGTTGGAATTTAATCTGAAGTAGTGTATAGTGTACATAGTATTCAATTTCGAATTTAATGCACAGTGTATATGAAATAAAATGTTTTAAAATTTTAATAATGCAATTTGCTAATGCTAATTTCAGCCGAATGTATTCCATACTGTCTGAAAGAGTATCATCAGCATAGATCTCGAAGAAAAAAATATAGTAAACCTCTTGCATCCCCCAAAAAGAGAAAACCATGAAAACTTTATTCGAATTCTATACATATTTTAAATAAAATCTAATTTTAAATAGCACGTGGTTCATTTTAAAACGCTAAAGAATTTTTTTCTGAAGCATATCCAATTATATATTTAAATGGCCATTTCTGGATCAGACTTTTCTTAATTATCTATGCATTAATTAACATGGAAAATCGAAAATTCAGCACATCACGTGATCATAATTATCGCTATTTAAAAGCTTTCTTTATTCACAAATTTCTTAAACACCACTGGCAGAGCGGATAATACTGCTGAAAGTTGGTATTTCGACTAATGGTTCAACTCCTGGTCAAAAAGGTAGCTTGACTTGCATGGATACTTTAATGACTTTCCACACATGCGATAGGAAGACCAGCCAGTTTTCCTGAGAAAATCCTTCAAGAAGAATCCATTTTCCTAGCACTCATCCAGATAGTCTTCTATGCGATTAGCCTTAACCAGTTAATATAACTATTAGAATTAAAAATGCTTCTATTGACCTACACATGATACACTTGATTAAGAGGACATTAACACCCAATTGTGCGTGGGTGTTTTAATCCTGCTATAAGGAGAATCCCGTACAGCCGTGTAATCACAGAATTAAAAGAAACTCAATCGCCAAGTTCGCCAAGTAATTTGAAATTGATATATCATATTAACTACAAACATTTATTAGTTTTATTGTAATAAATCAGTAAAAACACCAGGTATCTTGTTCATTAGCCATCAATGAATGAAATCTACAGAATTAGACATGAATGAACCTTTCCTTTATCTTATAAATCTCCACTTATTATATTGCGTATGTCTTTTACTGAACTTGGGGGGTCAATCGTTATATTAATCTTAAACTGGAACCATGGACTCAGAACCAGCCGTTCAAGGTGCTGCAATCTTATTGAAACACTCTGATCGTACTTTTCCACTGCCGATGCACTTAATTAACATATGTCTGATAGTTATAACAAAACATTAATTTCAATGCTTGGATCGTAAAATTTACTTTTATTAAACTAGTTCTTTACTTCGTGAAACCTGAGTTCAAAAATACAGCTTCTTTTAGTATCTAAAGAATGCGGCAGTAACCTACAATGTAAAAACGTAACATTATATGCGCGACTCCATGTACAACTGCTTCGCATTAGTGAAAGATGAGAACAAACTGCGAAACGATCGTGTTCCTCACCCATTGAAATCCACATAGATTCAGTTGCCAAGGCAACCGTCTCTTATCTGACCAAGCTTCACGCCCACGTGCCCTTCGCCGTTATGATCACTAAATCTTTTCGTTCCTGCTTCTCCGCCCTATCCATCTGGAAAATGGTTACTTGTCGTTTACATCCCTTGTTTGGAAAATGAAAAAGTGATGACGAAAAAAGCCCCGAAAAATAAGCACTACAGTGTTTCAAATTCATTTTGGTTTATGTTGCCAGAAACGTTTGGTGACCACACGTTTAATTTGAAACTTAGATAACAGCTTAACATGCCACCTCAAATAAATGTTGATCATAATTTTTTTTTCTTTAAATTAAAAAATATAAAAAAAATTAAGTAATATGAAAAATGATAAAACTTCCTCTAAAATAACCACCTAGGGTTTCAGATTTTTTCGGTCTTCAGAAGAAGCGGTCGCCTTACAATGGTCCCGTATAACACAGATGCTTATTTATGCTCTCAGAAAGATGGTATCTTTCAGAATCTAACTACAGGTGGTCGCCATGAACACGTACCATACTGTGCTTCTTTTCTTAAATTAAAGTAATATATAGTATTGCGAAGTCATAAAACTAAATCTTTAATGTTGGTTAAACTGAAACTGAAAACTAGCAAAGAATTTCAATTTCAAAAGCTCTGGCAATTCCGTTTTGAATATAAAATGGTATAAAGAGAGAAATATTAAAGTATTAAAAAACTGGCATATTGTCTTTTGAACAAAATTAAGAAATAAATATATCGTTCATGGGTTGCAATACTGACCCCCCCCCCCCAAAAAAAAATGCGAATTTTGAGTTATGGCGGTTCGCGAGATTGTAAAACGCATTCTTTGAGAAGCAACACTGACACAAATGGCAGTAGTATCTCTATTGGATGTTCTGCTTTCTCTCGTACACTGGTTGTAATACTGATACTTCTCAGTTTGCGGCAGTTTTCTAAGTGGGACACTGTGTATTCTGTTCATCAACAGCAATACATATGATGAACAGTATTACATGAAACCATGTATTGCTGTTGATACAATTACTGAGATGAAATAAATTTCATCTCAATAATTCTCTTTATCACAAAAACTATTTCTTAGTCCAAAGGGCGTTAGTCCAGAAGGGCTATTAATTTCGTTTTGGCATTTTGCGGCGTTTCACTTTTCAAATTCTTGCCACCAAATATTATCACTCTGTATTGTGTTTAAAAAAATTAAATAATGAAAAATCTGCATAAATGCATATATGTTTATCGCATTACGGTACCTAGAGCCATCCAATTTTGAATAAGGCACGTCTCCACCCGAATATGGGCACTGGAAGCCCAAATTTGGAATCTGGAATTTGTTTTATTACTTATTTTGTAAAACTTTAACAAATTTTTTATTAACTAACTCAACGATTTTAAAGCAAGCAATAGCAAACCTGTATGGGGGGGGGGATTATCTCCAGCGGGCGAGACTCTGTATCGGAAATTCTAAAGATATGCTCTTTTTGTAATTATTTTGCGATACTGCTGTTGAATTAAATTTTATGGTTTAAGTGCGAAGAACATGATATTTATTAAATAAAGGTACACACAAAATGTAAAAAAAAAAGCCCCTTTAGGCGTAATATAAAATCTGAACACTTTCAGATTTTTATTTATTTATTTTTGTGTGTGTGCTTTAATTCATTTGTTTATTTATTTACTTCGGAAGTGTTATAAAAGATCTACGCAAATTCTTGTTCAGTGTCTCATGTAAGACAAATTGGAAAATAACATATCGCATGTGTAGGAGTTCTGTGTGAATGCGCAGAAAGTGCGAGTATTGCTTTATCTAATTCCGAATTATCTCGTAGTTGTCAAGTGAGCAAAAATGTTATTTCACACGCCAACTATGAGTAGACTCATATGAATTTATGTACCGCTTCAAGTAATCTGTTATAATTATATTTAAATGATAAAACAAAAACAAGATAATTTAAAAGCATAAAAATGCAAATACGACCTTGGCGCATGGTGAACAGACACACCTTCTAAGCTTTGATAGCGAATGTGTTAAAACTAAAATTTCGATTACACATCTTTCTCGTTTACATGTCTTTTTTAAGCAGTCTCTTAAAAGACACAGAAATGGTGTTTAACTGTACTTCCATTAGAATACAGAGAATCACCCTTTTCTTCGAAGCGCATAAATAAGACAGATAAAAGCATATAGCAAGCAATAATTTTAGCTATTCCTTCCATTCAATTATTTAAATTTTTTCACGATTTCTGAAGGCAATATTTACACCTTCCTAGTTATTTGAATGGTAGTTCAACAAAGAAAACACGACTTCTTCTTTTAAGCTTAAAACATTCATTTTAAAAATTAATGCATTTTAAACAGTTCTGAGGAAACAATGGGAAAGGGCGATTTTCGGTCTGTGTTTTTTAGCATAAACTAAAAAAAGAATACTTTTCCGCAAAAAGGTTGCAGTCTACAATAGTTTCAGCGACGAATCGTGACCTCAGAATGAAACAAAAAGTATGCGCACGTAATATATATTATGGTCAAATAATTTACTACTAATCTGATGTCACGTCGAGATTTACGTTTCGTTAAAATGAAAGAAATCGGGAGAGACGTGACTTTTGAAACAATACACGTTTGCCTTCCAGTATTTATAACTTCCACATGAATTTTAATATTATGTAAATTTCAACCTTGCACTGGCATTGGTTTTATAGAAAAGCTGTAGCCATTTCTAAGGAATATAATAAGAGTCCCTCTTCTTCAGGGAACAAATATTATTCGGTATATGGTATAACCGGAACCATTTTGTATTCGGAAATATTCGGTGCCATTTTGTACGAAATACATCATTTAAATGGAAGAATGAAATAAACAATACATAAAAACAAATGTCACCTACTGTACAATATTGAAATGAAATGAGGAAAAATCATGAAACGTAATAGACCTTTCTTTTAAGACCTCCTTTTAAGATTACTATTTGATTGATAATACTCAATACTAATGCAATTTGTATTTTCAGAAATAATCGTCAGTTTCAGATGTGGTCTTTGTGGGAGGACAAAGCAATAAAAGAATTCATTATAAGGGAAAATTTTCGAGAAAATCGGGATTGTAATTAAAATTTTTAACTAAAGTTCACATATTTTGATTGATGTGAACAGTCTTTAAAAAACACCTAATTCACTACGTTTTCATGAAAATCCGATTCTTTTTTAGTTCAAAAAGGGCTATTAGTCTCGAAATGGGACTTCACGTTGGTTCATTTACAACGTATCACTTTTCCACCAAATATCCAATATATTGTTGCCACAATATAAAATATAAATATACACTTTATAAATAATGAAGAATCTGCAAGCATGTACGTATGTTCCTCGCATCGTGAAAAAACGACAGTACATAGAGCCATCAAGTTTTGAATAATGTAATCTTCCACCCGAACATGTATACTGGAAGTCCAAATTTTGAATTTCGAATTTTGTTTCATTATCTATAACTATTAAAATCTGTGCGTGTCTCTTGTTTGTTTGTTTGCGACATCATCTCCTCCGGAAGGGCTGGAAGTTGAGTTTCGAGAGAGGTACCCTCCATATTAAAAATGCATGAGAAGGCATTTCGACCATTTTCATCTTCGTGCGACTTTAATCAGCCAAGATATTAATTAAAAACTCTGAAAACGCTAATTTTCGCACTCATTTTTCCGAGTGGAAACAGTCTCGCAGTCAGAAGATAAAAATCTGCTTATATCGAAAAGTGTTCTCACTGCTCTCTTTCACATCGTAGAGTTGTTAATAGAAAATTTGTAAGTCTTACAAAATAGGAAATAAAAGTAGAACTCCCAAACATTAAATATATTGTTATTATATAAGGTTATATTCTGATATTGAAGAAAGCTCGCGATTACATGTGACGTCATTGTAGGTCGAAACCTTTTTGTTAATGTCAGCATTTTAAGTAAATAGCTGCTGTCGCCAACTTTTTTGCTTCAAGTTCGGATAATTGACACGATATGCTATTGCCAGGTTAATTCTTTAATTGATACTGAGAAAAAGTTATATTGCCTTAAATTTAAATCATGACCTCATGCGTATACGTACTAACCCGAAGTGTCAAAAGATTTTGTTTCCTGGTTTGGCAACAAAAATAATTATTTACGAACTAGTTGTTGCTTGGAAAGAATGAACTGATTATTTAAATTATATTAATGAAATATTTTTATTCATATTTTTTTTTTCAGGTAAGCATAGAACTTATAAATTTTGCTTTGGTTTCAGCCAGCCTATCTAGCGGGCTTCTCGCTTGTTTATTTTACATTTTCTAAAACTTTAATGAAATTTTGATTAATAAACTCAACAATTTGGAAGCGATCAGTGGCAACGCTGTTCGAAATTAAAAGCAATGTGTCGCCCTGGCCGGAAATACAGTACTTTTATCTTCCGTTCGCAAGCCAGCGTGTTCTCATTCTGTAACGGATAAAATACTTTCAAATTGAATTTGGAAGGTTATTGAGCAAAAAACTAAGATTTAAAAGCAATAAACACAGTTCTTAAGAATATTTTTTTTTTACTGTTTAATGTGATTGGTTTAAATAAACGTGTATTAAAATCATGAGATTTATTAGAAATATTTAATACTTTTATGAAATTACACTAGCAGAACTCATTGAAATCATTATATACTTTTTCATTTTATTGATAACTATTTTAGGTGGCTTTCGGTTAATTTCTAAAGAAATAACATAGCGAACAAAAAATATGTATGGCAACCTCTCACACTCTATCGGGAATTCTAAAGAATGCTGTTTTTAAATATTTTGCGATTTTGCTGTTGAACTGTATGTGGCGTGCGAAGAAAACGATGCTTAATAATAAAGCAAGAAAGACAAAAAAAGGGGGAGGGTTAGCAGGAGTGAGTGTAACAGCAGATTGATAGAATCTACTCATTCGTAAACAGCACTCGATGCCATTAGTTTTTGAGTTCTGGCTATACAGAAAATGCCCTCTCGGAGGGGTCCCGGACACTTAGCTGACAACCACTCAGCCGAAGACCAAAGAACGCCTATGTAAAGAAGGAAAGGCTCCATAGACGTAATGTAAACCAATTTGTTTTCTACGCCGCTAGAAAGAAAAGGGAACGTTCGCCAAGGGATTTGGCGACGAAACCTGTTGGCGCGAAGTTCCTCTCTGTGATGTAGCGGACCTGGCCGAGATTTGCCTCCTCCGTCACGTGTATAGGAAATTGAGGAACACGTGTTAAGATGAATGGTTCTTTGATCTGAGAAATGATGAAATATTAGGTGAAGTTTCACTTTCACTGGCTGTTGAACTTGCATTATACATATCGCAGTTTGATGTCTGATTTTATATCCGTCAATATGGAGGGAAAAAAATGGAGTCACACAGCTTTATACTCTTTGATAAACGTGACCGTCGAACCTGTTCGAGCTTCGACATCAGCTTGCAGCTTTGGCGCTTTTTTGCGATAGATATTTCACGCATGCGCAGCTATTTCCCTTTTCGTTCGAAGGGAGCCACTTCCGCTGCTGCGAAGTTTTCCTTCTTAACAATACATATTCTTTGGTTAGACAACAGGACAATTTGCCGGCAGGATATTTAGCCGTCAGGACATTTAACTGAAAGACATTTAGCCGACAGCACGTATAGCTGACAACACGTACATGTAGACAAAAAACATGCATCTATATTTTACTAAAATTTATCCATATTTATCTAACAATAACGCTGTTTACAGGGTACACTATAGCGTTTAGTTTTCTTCGATAGCATAAAGTCCAAACTCCTAACAGAGTCCGAGCGAATTATCGTTTCGTCTGGAAAGAACTATACAGTCTCGAAAAGGTCTTAAAACAACCTTTTTAGTAAATCAGAACTGGAACATAAGTGCACGTCTCATGCTTAACAGCGATTAGCCAACCACCTGTGACGATGTAACTTAAAGTAACAGTCAATTTAAAGATTTAAATTAAGTCTAGTAGCCAAAGACTACACAACTGATTTAAAGCGAAGTTTGCTCCACCGGAGTAACAATTTAAATGTCGGCAATTATAACGCAAAGTCGAAGACTACAATCTTATCTGAGATAACGAAACCTAGTAACGTGGCCAAGACAGGCACAATCAATCAGGAAAAGAATGTTTTGCTAAAAAAATACTTATTTCTGAATTAACATCATAGCGAGAAATCTGCGTACTGAAAAAGACAGCAATCAGCTGAATGTAATTAAAAAAGGATAATAAAAATAAGATAACTGCAACTACAGTACTAGTTCGCAGACAGCAGTGATTATTGTCAAGGAAATCAGGAGCAAAAAATATAATACCAAGTTCATGAAATGGGAAAATTTGTCCTGAAAATTATTTCCTTGTTCTGCATACACATTTACCTTTAACGATAATGAACGTCTGACTATATCACTCTGCTATAGCAAATCAGGTATGGCAGGTCTATTATTTTTTTCTTTTGGAATAATAAAAACTGAAAACGTTAATTATAAATTTAATTTAATAGCCTTTTAAATATTCCACTGCATTAAAGAGTATGTTAAATTTGTATTTCTCTATTTACAAATATACTTTTTTGGCTAACATATATCTGTAAGCACATGAAATATATTTTTAGCAGTCCCTTTAACTTCAATCGGAACGTCGCTTTAAAAAAAATGTTTTTTGTAAGATACGTTCTAGAAGCTGAAGAACAAACTCTGGTGAATTTTTTAGACGATAGCACACTGAAATAGGACCAAAAAATTTAATTTTATGAATTCATTTACTTGATACTGTATATAAGCCAAAATTGCTATTTGCGTCAGTGTGGGAATAGCATAGTGGTAAAGCTGGGGGTGGTGAACTGTGGCTTTTTGGATCGTGAGTTCGAATCTGATACTCTTTTTCCACCCTGTTTTCAACTTTCTTTGCTCCGTATTCCAATTTGATCTATATTTGTGTTTTAAAACTTATTTCTATTATTGTGTGCATTAAGTATAATGTTTTATTTATGCTCTCATTTATTTAAATTTTCACATCAAGAATTTATTTTGAAAGTTTATATAATATAATACGAATTTAAAATATACTCCCTGTATATATACATAAATATATATATATATTTTTTTTTTGTTTCACTCTTATGTGAATGTACATACATGTGATGAGAATTTGAGATGTTTCCAGCTCTAAACTTTTAATACCAATGAACATGAGATAGCATTAATGCTCTGAACATTTTTAATAAACAATTTTTAAAAAACTTTTTATAATAATTGTTTTAAAATTCAGTTTTCTCCAGCTGAAGCACAGGAATTAATTAATTAAATATTTCCATTTTATTTACCTTAGGTATGTATACATATATAAAGAGAAAAAACTTATTTTTATAACTTCTGTAAAAAGCTATGAATTTTAAAATTTATGAATTTAAAATAATATTTTATGGATTATGCATAACATATAACTGCGCATAGCGCATTTTAAAACAAACGAGATTTCTAATAAATTATCCAGCTGTGACACTGAAGAAATTGATGCTAAAATTTTATATACTATTTGTTTCTCCCCAATTTGCGCATATTTTAAAAATACACAATCTCGCATAGCAGTCAGCGGTATACAAGCATAGCAAATTTTGTGTAAATATTGTGAACCTTCCTTTACAGTTGCTCTGTATTCTTAAGATAGCAGCTATTTTTAAATGTGTTTAACTTTTTTGTTTGTTTTGCAGTAACAGTACATTTTAGTTTTAATTATATATTATTTCGTTAATATTTAAGTCTTCTAGAAACGCAAAGAAATTTTTTTAAATTACTCCAGCTTTTATGCAATTAGAGATGTTCATATTATGCATTATAACCTTACTTATCTAAAAATTGCTAACTTGCTTTACTTTAACAGTTCATAAGCAGAACTAAAAATTTCCAATAACTTCGAATTTAAGTATTTTAAGAGTCCGAATCCCGTAAATTAAATCAGCGACATCTGGTGGCAATAAATGCAGTTGACCACTGAGCTTCCGTAAGCGTATCCAACGCAAAAGTGTAAACAGTTGTACGTCTGCGTAATGCGTTTCTCCCAATACGCTACGCGTTGGTAACGCACTAATGGAAAAGGAGCTTTATACGCGTATGCAGCATCGTTGCTAAGCGATCTATTGACTTCCCCCTCCCCTTCCATTCTGTCTGTTCGTTTCGCTGTAACATTAATTCATCTACTTCATTCTTAATTTTTACATACTGGTCTAATTAAAAAAAATTAATTTACAATATTCCAATTGATAATTTTTATGCACATCTCCAGCGCTCTTGTAGTTAGTCGATGTTTCTAACGCCATGTAATACGTATCTTTGAACAGAATCGTTTGAATTTTAGGGACGAGTTTGAAGTTGTTATCATTACTAAATTCTTTGTTACATTTTTCGGGAACCCGACTATAAAGTGCACAAAAAATTACCCAAACTAAGTCTATAATAAAAAACGCTTTCAAAGACACTTCGAGAGAACGCAATGCTCTGCACATACGAAAAACAGTTACATTAACTCTACTGCAAAGAACAAGAAAACAGAAAAAATAACAATAAAAATGAAAGAACCCACCTATCCTGAGGCGCAATTAGGGTTCGCTTGGGGTAGGTCGATATTGCACGTGTCGGGGGGAGGGAGAAGGGAAGAAAATCGACATCGGGCAGATAGATTTCTGCAGGCAAACCGCATAGACTTTTATTATAATTTATTTTACTCCCTCCCCATGGTAAATGTGGTTGTAGAAGTAAGTCATCGTAGTCGAGTATCTTTGCAGCAGACAATTTTCCGCAAATGCGCCTCTTGTGACTTAATTCCGGGAAATAAAGAGATTTGAAAAAAAGATACAGTTTTCTCACCCACAATGAAGAAAATCTGCGGGGATTACTGAGGGAGAGATTTGACACGTTTCACGAGACGCTATTCAAATTAATTTAAAACGCTGTTTCTAATACCATGTATGCCTACGCAAGGGTTACATTTCAAGGTTATATTTGCTTATCATCTCGATACCGCTAATAATTTTGCGATAACTACCTGCACCTCTCTTCTATAGATTTACAGAATGGCTATAACCATTGTATTTATTTCATTAAAGTGATATTATTAGGTAAGGATTTACTTCAGTTTCACAAAGCTTCACAGTACCTAAAGTACAAAAGTATTACAATTTAGTTAAGCTGTTTTGACAATTTGAATAAATACTAAATTCGAATACCAAAGATAATTTAGTTCGAATAACAAAGGATATGACATGAAAGAGAAATTTTGCTAAAAATTCTTCACTAATTAAAAAAGGGGTTGTATATAACATGATTTAAGATACATGAACATGGATTCTGAAGATTTTCTGCAAGAAAATTCAGTATATAGCTTGCAGTGAAACTAATATTTTTATAATAATAACCAATTAGTTAACGTTACATGATTTTAACGCAAAAGTAAAGGAGTAAATTACTGTCTTATGATATTTAAATAACATAAAATGGTGATAGCTGCTTGCTGTAGATTCAACGCTTCCCTTATGTGATCAGGAATCTTGAAACATCTAACTACACCCCAGCTGGGAATCAAACTCGAAGTCTTCAGTTGCTAGCTGGAGGTGAAGGCCGGTGCACCACAACGACAGATTAAGAAATGGTCTTAAATGCTTATAGTTTAAAGAAATCATTAAATTAATTTATCAATGTTTATGGCTTATGAATTGCCTACAAAGTTCGAGAGTTATGTAGCCCTACAAATATTGATGAAAAAGTAACTGTGTCCTGCATATAAAACTACTTTTTTGGGGGCGGAAGGGGTTAGCGTGAATGACTGGTTAGCCATAAAAGTAGGTTTTTCTGAAGGTATATATGATAATGTTACTTTTAACACTGCATATCAATAATATAAAATAAATTTCTGTTTATTTAATATACAATATAGTGTATATATATTGTATATTAATATAGATAGTGTATATACACAGTCCAGTCACATTAATGTGACCATCTGTCAAAAGCCAGAATAACCACCTTTCGCAGAGCGGACTGCTGCGAGACGTGCAGGAAGAGAGTCACATAGGTCCCTGAAGGTGTTCTCTGGGATGTTGAGCCATGCCGACTCTAATGCCGTGGCCAGCTGCGCTAGATTACGCGGTTGAGGATCCATGGCGCGAACAACTCGATCGAGATGGTCCCACAGATGCTCGATTGGGTTTAAGTCAGGTGAGTTTGCTGGCCAGGGGAGGACGGTAAACTCATCCTGGTGCTCTTCGAACCACGCACGTACACTGGCAGCTGTATGGCACCTCGCATTGTCCTGCTGGAAGATGCCATCATCCTGAGGAAAAACAATGCGCATGTAGGGGTGAACATGGTCCGCAAGGACAGATGCGTACTTGTATTGATCCATTGTGCCTTCCACAATGATCAGTGAACCTAGAGAATGCCAGGAAAACATTCCCCAGACCATAATGCTCCCGCCTCCAGCTTGGACCGTTCCGGCAATGGTTGCAGGGTGGTTCCTTTCAGAGGTTTCACGCCTTATACGCCAACGTCCATCTGTCCGATGGAGCATAAAACGCGATTCATCCGAAAACGCAACCTGTCGCCACTCAGTGGACGTCCAGCTGCTGTACTGGCGTGCAAATTCTAGCCTTCGCCGTCGATGAACAGCAGTCAGCATAGGTGCACGAACCAGGCGTCTGCTTCGGAGGCCCAGACGCAGCAATGTTCGCTGAATAGTACTTTGGGAGACACTTTTGGTAGCCCCTTGGTTCATTTTGGTGGTCAGTTGCTCAACGGTAGCCCGTCTATCTGCCCGAACGCATCTCCGCAACCGTCGTTCGCCTCTGTCATCTATGGCCCGTGGTGCACCACATTTGCCACGTCGCTGATTTTGGACAGTCCCATTTTGCCATGCACGGTACACTTTTACCACGGCGGCACGCGAACAGTTCACAAACTCAGCCGTTTCGGAAATGCTTCCACCCTTGGCCCGAAAGCCAATGATCATGCCCTTTTGGAAGTCGGATAAATCGCTTCGTTTCTGCATTACGCCAACGATTGAAATGTTTTCCGAAGCCCTCACACACCCTTTATATACGCTCAACTGCACTGTGCTGCCACCTGCCTTCTGTGATTGGTTATTTAACTCTGACATGGAAAGTACGTGGTGGTCACATTAATGTGACTGGACTGTGTATATATTGTATATTAATATAGATAGGGTACATATATTGTATATTACTTTACAATATATATACACTATATATATGGCATATTATTAAATAATATACAATATATAATAGTGTATATTATAAGGTATTTCTCCCGCCTTCTGCGCATGCCTTCGTGGTGTAGTGGTCTGCATGCTCGACGCGTAACCGAGAGGTCCGTGGTTTAATTCCCGGCGAAGGCGTTGCTCATTTTTCTTTCTTCTGCTTCCATAAAATTTCTAATGACTCTACAACTGGCGCCCGAACTAAAAAGGTGGTGGATGATGATTCTCCACCACCGCGATTTGGCGATTGGGTCCCCAAAACCCCAGTCGCCTTTAAAAGGGAGAGTATATAAGGTATTCCTCCCGCCTTCTGAGCATGCCTTCGTGGTGTAGTGGTCTGCATGCTCGACGCGTAGCCGAGAGGTCCGTGGTTCGATTCCCGGCGAAGGCGTTGCTAATTTTTCATGTCTCTTGCTACGAAATAACCTAATGTCTCTACAATATATATTGTATATTATTTTGTTTATTGATATACAATATACGTAGTGTAGTGAAAACAAAAGCAAGTTTGTTTATACGTTTGATTTTAGCACATATGTTACATAAAAATTCATAAAATTTTATATTTTATTGAAACCATCTGCATGTTTGGGTAAATTAAAGAAAATTCCATTTTTATTTTTGTGGAAAGAAGAATGTTTTATCGTCGGCTTTACAAAGACAAACGTTATTTTACTTTTGTAACTGCATATTGGTTGTTTCAATATAATACAGTGGTGCCTCGCATGACGAACACTTCGAATGTATACGAAGACTCAAAAAATGTTCCTCATAAAGAACTCCCGCATAAGAATTGCACGCAAATTTCGTCAACGTAGAGTTTTGTTTTATTGTGCGTAAATAAAAAGAACGAGCAAATACACATATTTCTTAATATTACTCTTAAAATTTATTTATTACACATATTCCTTATATTGTATTTCTTATTATTAATTATAATCATTGAAGAACAGCCAGTCCTTCTTCACTACGAATACGAGGAAGTTCTGAATTTGGTAGAGAGGAGAATATAAAATATCTATATTAGCTGCGATTATCAGCTACTTACTGAAGAAGTATAAATTAGACCTGCTTCACATTTCTTAAAATCTGTTTCCTTTAAAAGTAGAAAGAAGCCTAGGTCACAGACAAGCAGCTACATCCTAATATGCTGAGAAGAAAGAGTGCATGATCTGTTCAATGACAATGTTTTACTCTACACTGAGACAATCTAGAAGAAAACCACTCTAGATAACTTCTTGAAACCTATGGACCTTTCATCAAACCAAAGCAGATGGGCAAGAAGGTAAAAGACAGCTGGTACTTCAACAGCTAGGAAGAATAAAACAGCCTAAAGACTACATCAGGGATCTCAACCTTTTTTGCGCCATGCACCCTTTTCATCGCTACTAGAAATTTATTTCCCCCTCCTTTCCAAAACTTCAAAAATACATATATATTTATTTTAGTTTATCATTTTTAGTTCATTATTCTTATTTTAGTTCATTATTTTTAAACTTTTTTTATCAATGAAACAATGAAAAGTATAAAAAAATCTGATAAATTCCAAAACTCACTATATGTAACATTTTTATATTCATAAATTAGAACTAAATACTGAACAGCTAAATAACAGGTTGATCACATTTCTACCACGAAACTATGAAATTCTCCTAGGCTAGAATTCCCTCTGGATGAGAATCCATGGACTACACTGAACTAAAAAACTGAGATTATACACTCACGTTTGTGAAAATTGCAACACCAAGAAGGAATCGTCATAATTGAATGCAATTTAATACACAGTTGAGTGGTAGTGGTACAAATAAATGATTAAATGTTCAAAGCAAACAAACAAGAACAAGAGATCAGAATCAGTATTTTGTGTGGCCACCACGCGCCGCAATAAGTGCTGCTACACGACGTGGCATGGAGTCAAACAAAGTTTGAATGTCTGACTGAGGAAGAGCATTCCATATCGTTTGTACGCGTACCCAAAGTTCGTCTGCAGACGCAACAGGACGAGGATCACGAGCAAGACGCCGACCAATGACATCCCACACATGTTCAATTGGCGACATATCCGGGGAACACGCAGGCCAAGGAAGAAGCTGTACCTGCTGCGCTGCAAAGAAGGATTTAACAATCCGAGCAGTATGAGGGCGGGCATTGTCCTGTTGAAATACAGCGCCTGGCAAGCTTTGAAGGAAGGGAACAGCTTCGGGCTGTAGAACTTCACGGATATACCGGTTGCTGTTCAGATTGCCCACAATTCGTAGCAATTGAGATCGTCTATGATATGCTATGGCGCCCCAGACCATAACTCCGGGTGTTCGTCCACTGTGGCGTTCGATAATGCACTCCGGAAGGTGGCGTTCACCGGCATAGCGTCTGACACGAATGCGGCCATCATGGTACCACAAATTAAAGCGGGATTCGTCAGAAAACACGACATGCTGCCAATCAGCACGCCAGTCTCTATGCTGATTGGCCCATTGTAGCCGCAGGCGGCGATGGTCGTGCGTTAGGGGGATCCTGTATAAAGGAGTCCGTGCGCGCAGTCCACACTGCAGCAGACGTCTACGAATTGATGAAGCACACAATGAAACACCTGTAGCTATTGACCACAGTGCTGCCAATTGTCTAGAGGAAGCTGTACGGTCCGTCCGCGCCATGCGGACCAGGTGTCTATCATCGCGAGCTGACGTCACATTTCGGGGTCCACTCCCGGATTTCCGAGTTGTCCGACACTCGTCCGTCCACTGCTTCCAAACGCGCATCACTGTGCTGCTGTTACGCTGCACACGAGAGGCTACTGCACGATACGACAATCCAGCTTCACGAAGGCCGATGATTCTCCCTCGTTCAAACTCTGTAAGTTGTTCAAATCTCGCTCTCTTTCGTCGACGAGGCATAAGTACAGATTGAGTTAACGTTTACCACTAGCAGATAACCACCGATAACCATACACGCCTCGCTACAGCCGTCTATTTATTCGGATCCATCAGCCGTTCAGAGGGCGCTGCTCAGCATACGCATGCGCTACGGATTTGCAATTCTAATCATTTGCATATCATGCGCTACTTTGCATTTCCTGAAAATTTCAGCTCACTCGCGTAAGTCCTTCATGGTGTTGCAAGTTTCACAAACGTGAGTGTATATATATAAGTATCACATTTTTTTAAAACAAAAAAATCCCAATATTACTTCCACGCAATATAATGCTGAAAAATTGATCTACCTCATCTTGATAACGTATATTCAGCTTTTAATTGTATTTCTCTTCCTATTTTATGTAGTTACATATTTCTGTTGCTTTCGGGATTTCTTCTTGTTTAAAAACAGTTAATGGGTATTTTACATTTTTATTCGGAAATTTGGGGATTTTATTAGTTTTAAATATAATTTCTTATAAGTCTTTGTGGGTTTAGTTCTAAATTTTTTACTATTTTGTGAACAACTGATTATTTTACACAGACACACACACATATATATATGTATATACGGTATAAGAAAATAATTTTTATAACTAATACAGTAATAAATTTTTAACATTTCCAACACTTGGTGATATTTTTAACGGCGTCTAAAGATGCATTTTCGGGATTTTGGACCGGCTCAGAGTTTTATTATTTTTATCGTCAAGATTCAGATGGGATATGGTACTTTTCGTGGAGCCAATTTAAATTAAGCGTTTGCCAAGCATGTCGTCCCCAGCGCACACACAATTCAGATGGGATTTCTCATACAAATGGTTGATACGATACTGAAAATGTCATTTGCGTACAGTAAAGCAGAAAGAAACAATACCAAAATTTTGACACAGCGTCGGCTTCAGAACATAATGGCAATGGAGTAAAAATAAGTAATAAAAATGAATAAATAAATAAAAGACCGCTATTTTATAAGTCAAAAAGTTATATTTAAGGAAATTCAAAATCACAAAATGTATCACACAATAATTAGATTTTATTATAGTTCAGTATTTTATTTTAACTTCGAACATAAACGAATTATTTTAATAAGTTACTAAAAGTAACAAACATTTTGTAAAGTCATTAGTTTATTTTTATTTTTTTCCCAGCAGCAGACGTGGAAAATATGCAGTGCCCTCGCCGGGGCTCGAACCGAACCGAACCCTTTTGAATACACGTCCAGAATACTTCCAGTTCCGCCATGCAAGCATGCGGAAAGGAGGGAGAAAATACTTTACATACGCCCCCTTTTAAAGGGCGACTGGGGATTAGGGGACCCAATCGCCAGATCCTGGTGGTGACAGTCCGTCGCGTAACTAAACACCTGAAAAAACACTAATGGCGTTGATCGTAAGACACCACGAGATGTTAAATAAGCTTTAAAATTTTGTTTAAATTTCAACGTTACAATTGTGCCAAACAATATATTTTGCAATGAAAGAAACTAGCTAGTTCATGACTGACGATTAGTCTGACAATTGTTAAGACTACGCTTTGACAGTCTTTATGGAACACACCAAGATGCAAATATATACATAATGTTAACAGTGCAATATTAATTATAATAATGATAAATCAAAATCGAAAACACCGAATCACAAGATCATTATGTTCCGTTAAATGATTCGTCAATCGGACAAGATCGCATTATTGTCTTAGGTAAGTATTTATTTACTCTATATTAAGTCTTCATTAATTAATTTAGCCATTTAAGTCTTCCAATCCAATTACGACATATTTATTCAAACATTCGCCAATTTAAAAACCTATAACAATTTTTAACGAAAACCAGTTTCTAAGTTATAAAAAGAAATCTTCATATAGCTACTGGCACACTTATGCAAATAGAACTTTTAGTTTACTGCCTTAATGATTAAGGAAAACGAAGCATATTTGCATAAGACTGCAGGCATCTTCCTGAAGCCCTCTCCTCAAAAATTTATCTTCATAAACATAATGGCACAGAAGTTTTCCACCAATGTGATTGCTGTTGAACCTCATAAGGATGCCTGCAACTGTCCACCTTGATTGTTGAAGAATATCAATCATGTAACAAATATTTACATACCGAAGTTACATAAAGACTTTCTACATGGATTGATATAATGACAAACAACTTCAAGTACTTGTGGTTTTCAAAACTTTGTAATACAGTGGTGCCCAGAGGTGAATCACCTAACCATCATTTTTTTATTCCAAATTCAACAATCACACTCAACAATTAAATATAATACAGTGTGCCTGCGTAACTCTCAACGCCTCCAGTTTCACAAAACTCATTCATTCAACAAGAATCGATTAAAATCTGAAGAACGGAACATGTCACGTGAGCGGTAAGGCACGCCAACACAAATCCTCCGAAGATTGGATTTCTATTTTTAGAAGCATCCTCCTCCGGATTGAGTAGTGCAGGTGAAAGACACTCGGAAAATCCCTCTCTCCACGTTCTCCCACCCCGATGGTGGTGTGGAGCTATTTTCCATCGACCTCCCCCCAGACTTCTGCATGTCTCATGTGCTGTTAAGATTGTTCAGGCGTGAAGCCTAAATAAAAGGTGAAAAAAAGAGGCAAAAGCGAGCCTTTTAGAAGGTCACGAGGTAAAGGCGCTGACCTTTCGCGTATGCTATTTTTAGAACTTGCATCTAGTTTGGATGGAAATTATCCAAGATTGCGTGTGCAAGTTTATTTAATTTGATTCTCTAAATTCAACTGACGTAAGCCTTTGCTCGACGCATGACGTATAAGCTATGCATTGCATATTAAAAAGGCTCGAAGATGATTAATGTATACTGTTATGTACATATAAATTACTTACTATAGGCCATGGATACTTATTTATCATCAAGGTAAATGAATTTCCATCAAAAGCAAGTGGTGTAAAGTTGGATTCAGAAATTATTTTGGGCTTGCTGTCAAATGCATCGACTTCCTGTGATCTTCTTCTTATTTTATTATCAATGAGGACAAAGCTGAAGTTATCGGAATTTTTCGAATACCCCAATAAGTTGCGGTCTCACTTAGTTCAGATTATTGGAATTTTGCTGTTATAATAGCGACCATAAAGTATCAATCGAAAAATGAACAACATTCGCTGCTGTATATTGATTATAAATTAGGTTAATATTGCGCGAAAAAAATGATAAGGTATTCCAGACTCCTGATAATCATATTGGGGAGGTATGTACAGGATGGAGGTGGGAGACAGAGGCAGAAACTGTGAACAATATGTGGCCAGTGGCTGGATGCCCACGCGAATTGCACGAATTATCTTTAATTACCAATTTTTCATCAATTTTCTATCGAAATACAGAATTTCGCGTTTAACCACTAACACACGCAAATTCGTATTTATTTCGCAAATAAGAAAATTACTACCATTAGATATTAGAAATATTTTCCGTCTTTTAGAATTCACACAATTTATTCACTTATGGTACTACAGAAAATTAAGATAAAAATATCGCTACGTGATTCACTACTTATCTTAGCAATTACTCTGAAATTTTATTCATATTAATAAACCTACATACCGAACTTTGATCTCAGTATTTTTCTTTAAAGATTTTCAAGCGCCTTGAATTGGGTAAATCAGTATCTTAATCGTTAATCGATGTCAACGACGATAATTTTCCCCATAGAAGCTCAAAATTGTCCGGATGCATGGGTAATGATTTTAAAGAGAGTTCATTGCACTTGGGTAATATTTTAAAAAAGTATTTACTGCTATATAATTAAATAAAAGTATTTCAAAAGTTTATTTAGTATTTATGATATAAAGAAGTATTTAAAAAATATACAAGAAACAAAAATTACGAAAAGTACAAACAGCTGTCTTTCTATTTCAGTAAGACCATTCTTTGACTCCGACTTTAATAACGCTTAGCTCAATATGAATATCAATAAATAACTTCGTAAGTGTTGTGACACGCATGAAATATTCCCGAAATACCTCTCGCCCAACGGTTTAAAGACTGGGTCAGCCATATCAAAGGAAAGGTCAAGCTCATAACGGAACAAGTTATGTGGCTTACCCATTGTTTTAACACCCAGTTTGAAAATGAAAATTGTAATAAAACAATAGCTCACAAAAAAAGAACAAAATGCAGCAACGACCTTGTTATGGACGTGAATGATGTGATGCATAGATGAAGACAGAGCATAGAAACTTAGTTCAATGTGTCTAGTGACTCAAAAGAGGCATTTCAATACATAAATACAGTACAGTAGAACTCCAGATATCAGAATTTACTGAAACCACAGCCTATCCGGAAAATTGGATTATCTGTTCCCAGACTAAAGTAATCGTTGTTATGCAAAAGATTTATATATATACATGGCTAGTAAAACTTTCGTTAATTACAATAACAGCGTTAATGTTTCAAAAAATTATCAGTCAAATATACCGCAAATCATACGAATTAGATGTACTACAAATTACATCCATTAAAAATATTATTAAATATAAAATAACGATATAAGTCATGATCAAGAAGTAATAACTTTACTTCTGTATTGTTTAAATACGAAACATTTGATTTTAATAAGAATTTTAAGATAAAATAATGCTAAAAGAATTAATGAAACGTTGAGAAAAAAGCATTATCAGTACCGGAATCAGAACAGAAAGTAGTTCCTTTGCAACACAAATAATCCCAGCACCAAACGGAGCTTCTGCCAAAGAGGTAGTAAATTTAAATCACATTTATATTCAAAAGGCTAACTGGTTTTACAAGTGGAGCAATTAGCTTTTAATGAAAACTAAAGCTTTTAATAAAAAGTTAATCTCAGATCATAATCTATTTATATAATTCAATGGCAAGCAGCAATTAAAAAATATAGAAGTTACTCTCCGAAATGTAATAAACCTAACATATCATCAGGAGTTAGCCCCTTAAATATAAAAGAATCGATCACTGAACTCAAATATATTTATGTATGGGTTAGCATAACAAAAGAAATTGCACCTATTCCATGGTACCCCATATTTTGAGTAAAACAAGTATTAAAGTTAATAAAACACACTCTGCTTAGTCTCGATTTTCTTGCTTATTTCTCTGAGGTGCACACTTTTCTTTCACAATGTTGCATACTAACGTTTAGGTGCTGTATAATTATGTGAAGTTTGTGAATTCCAGCTCGTGCACTTTTCTGGTAAGAAAAAGATACAAGCATGAAAATTAAAAGAATTTCTTCACAGCGTGTTATTGATTAATTTTTTAGGCCATTCAGCTAGTGGGCGCAACCTGCGCACCGGTAATCATTGGCAGGTATGACGCCAAGACGAGTAAGATGTGAAAAGCCGACATACCCTAATAATATATCCATAATTATTTATTGTTTTATTTGTTGTTAATAAACTTTGTTACGTTAAGGGATGATCTTCCTTGCACCATTAACCACACTTAGCCTTCAAAAGCAATACCGCTAAATACGGCACTTAAAGAAGTCCCCCACCCCTTTCATACACCACTTTTTATGAGTTCCTACTAGGTGATCAAGTAGCAAAGATTATTTCGCGCTAACTTAGGTTAAAAAAAATAACTAGATTTGACAAAGAAAAAAGTACTAAATTAGATGGGCTTTTATTTCCCGCTTGTTAAGGGCATTTACAATATTACTGTCTTATTATCATATACGAAATCTTACTGTCTTATTATCATATACGAAATCTCCGAAAACTTACAATGGCCAGACAAATATGAAATGCAAAAAAGGCCCGATTTACTTGAATGTCAGCTATGAAATCTTGAATGTCAGATTTTAGTTTTTAATTTTTAGACTTATTTAGTTTAGACGTATTCAGTTACTTCATATGAAATCCACATACAGATATTTAATTTATTCATTTTACAAATTCCATATATACTTACATACAAGAAAAACCCTGGAAGTCTTTATTCATTATTATAAACAAAATTTTGTTAAATTAATTAGCTTTAAAAAATAGTAAAAAATCTGGCGCTGATGAATATTTTTATTTTCCCTTAAAAGTAGTAATTTTGTATAATATTTGTAGTTAATTTCTTTTGTAGCTGTTGCAAATACTGTTTAAGATGCTACTTACAAATTAGAATTACACAATACAACTTACACTGTTAAATCAGGGAACAATTTGTCTCCTATATTATTTATCATTTCTGAAACTTCCAAAACATAACGTTAAAAAAAAAGAGAGAGAGAGAGTATTCTTGAATTTTATTATTATTATTATTATTATTTCTCTAGTTCTCATTATGTGTCACTTTCTGTTAAGAGGTATGGTGTTTTCCTCCAGATTATGAAAATTCACAGTAAGTGTCTTTGAGATGAAAAACCAGGCTGATTTACGCATTTCAGATTTCAGCATCGCTACACTTTTTAATATAGGAGTTCCAAAATTTATTCATTTGAGTTTTTGATTAAAAATGTACATAGATGGATAAGTATTTCACTCTAAAGCTCTTGTATCTCTTTTTGGAATTTCACTCTTGTTTAAACTCACTTAAGGAAGCTTCACACTCATCTCCGGATTTTCGACGCATAAAAATTAAGCACTTTAAGTTGAATGTATTTATTCAATTGATGTTTTTTGTAACACATTAAGATTTCATTTGATACTTCATAATCACTTTATTTCCTACTGATGTAAATAGAAGATAAAGGTGATACCTATTGCCTTAGTAATTAAAAAAATTAGCTTTACAACTTTTGTTACGGTAAAAGAAGAAAACGTGAGTCTTAATTGACTGCAATCAAACACCAACTTGGCTCGTTTAACATTATTTTCTAGAACGCTGAAAGTATAAAATCCGCATGTATAATTTTCTTATGTTGTGGTAGTTTAAAATTCT
>KK116314.1:321412-353893 GCA_000611955.2 Stegodyphus mimosarum
GGGAAAGAAAAATACCAGATCTGAAGGTAAAAACTAAAATTTTATGATGAAAAATACTAGCAATGGTTACCTGGGTTTCGACAGTAATGTACTATTTATGTCTGATTGCACATACATTAGAAAAAGAATTTGGAAACATTAATTGCTAAATAATGTAAAAATGAATATATAACATTTTAGAATAAATAAAATGAGCAAACTCAACAAGAAACAGAATGGCATGAAAAATACAAACAGCTTGCAAGAGGTTACCGTACGAATGATCTTGCACTTGACCTTGTAGAAAAGAAAAAAGACTGCGGAGGAGAAAGGATGTTATTTTGATCTTCGCTAAACAGGGGCGGTACTAAGTTATTCTCGGGGGGAGGGGAGAAAAAAAACTGACTACATACGCTTGGAGAATTATTCAATTTTCAGACCAACAGCGACGCTATCCGAAATTTGCACCCGTAGTATGAAAAAATTAATTATTGTGAAGTATAATCTATATTCTTCACGAAATGCACATGAAATGGAAATATATTTTTATTAACACAGTACATTTCTTTAATTACAATAAAAGTTTCAATATTCAGATTAATTTATTTAGGCGATACTGAGTTACGGTCTACCACATTTTAGCTTGGGGTTATCGTAGAGATCCTTAGTTTTTCAAGAAAGGGAGCATAAAAAATCAAATGTGCCCTTACCAGGATTGATACTACATATTATCTTGCAGCTGCCATATGGACAAGCTAAATCGTTTACACCACACGCGAGAGGTCTACGATAACTCTTTATCATGTAATTTATTTGCCGTCAACTTAAAAGGAAAGCTTAACAGCATTGCAGAATTCGAATAGTTTATTCACATAAATTTAAAAGATATATACAACATAATAAATATATAATTCGATTCTGCACTGGGTTAATGAATTAGGGCAAAGCACAGCTGGGACCACCTGCTTACGAGGTAGAATTCCTTGAAGGAGGCTCCTCTAAGCGAAAAATGGCCCACATTACATATGAAGAAAACTACGAAAATATCGATCAATCTTTTAATAAATTAAGAACAATATTCCACAGCCTAACTAATCTAATACTTAAATTTAACGTGGGTTAACAATTTATTAAGTATATAATAGGATAATAAAGAAGAAAAGAAATTCATCACATATTTTACAACAGACTGTTCTGCTTTAAACAAGGAATAATAATTTACCTAAACAATTAGTGCGCAATTAAATGATTCCCTGTTATTTAATTATAGAGGGCGTTTACACATTTTGTAACAATTTTGATTTTTTCCATGAATTTAAACATTGATTTTAAAATACACAAGTGACTGGCATTAGATTGGAATAAGATTATTAATTATCGTCTGCAGCATTAAAAATATTCTTTTCTTTAAAATGTCGCTGAAAAATAAACAATGGATCGAAGGCTATATTTCCGCTTACCAAAGAGAAATACTCTTATTTAATTGAAGATGTGAAAAGCACATATTTCTGCACATCAAATAAGTGATATAATTAATATGAAAGTAAAGAAATGTCAAAGTTTACATCTGACTGGGAAAAAGGCAAAAAATGCATACCCAGCAAAGGTACGTACAGTTCTTATTAAATCTAAAGTCGCATCTCATGTTTTAAAATAAAGTCCAGCCCCCTCAAACAGCTATTGCAAAATCTTTAAATATCTCTGTAGGAACTGTGAACAAAATTATAAAATTTTATTTAAAGCTAATCAAAACAAAAAAACATGATGTTCATCGCCTAACGCCGAAATATGTTTCTCAGCGTAAGTACAGAACGCTGCATGAAAATTATTTGGCAGGTGAAAAATAGAAATACATAGTTACAATTGATGAGGCTTGGATATACTTAAATCGAGTTACTACCGAAAAAGAGAACAAAAAGACGTAATATGCTGGTTCAGAGAAAACAAGAAAAGTTTTTCTAAAGGTTTTATGGTTATTAGTGGATTCTCTTATAACGGAAAACTTAAAGCAAGGAAAGTAGAAAAAAAATGTCAAAATTAATTCGGATTACTTCAAAAATATGTTTTAATACTTATTTTAAAGAAGAAATTCCATCTCTTTATCCCGCCAATTTTCACTGTGTTAAGTTTCACCAGGATAAGGCTCCAAGCCATGCTTCTAAATCTACTGCTCTATTTTTTGAAAAAATGAGAAATGAAAGCGGAATTGAAGCTATTCCCTTTAAATGCATCTTACCGAGTCCCCTGGTGTGTCTCCTTATGGATTACTGTGCGTTTGGACTTTTAAAACAAGTTTTTTATAAGCGGCATCCCAAAACATAGGATGGACTCTGAAAGATTTTGAAGAAGTGGAATAAAATCAACCTTGGTGTTTTAAGAAAAGAATGCTTATCTTGGAAATCAAAATGTAATATGATAGTTTAATAAAAGGGCTATCAGACTAAACATATCAGAAAATAAAATTCTAAGGCTTGTTTACTTATAAATCTTTGCAAAATCGTTACAAAAATGTGTGAACACCCTCTGTATATTATTTATTCACATCTGATGAACACACTTTGGTGAAGGAAAAAATATAAACATAAATTTTCGGCTATGGTTTAGGCGAAATTAGGTCAGGTTTAGGCAGTGTCCTAAACCGCGTCGTGCTCTATTTGGCTACTTTTTTAAAATATACTACTATGTTTATACAGTAGACATTTAAAAAACATTAGAACTCTCCCTACTTAAAAATAAATAAATAAATAAATAAAAACTCTTATCAAGAATAATATATGTTACACAAAAAGGCAAAGCAACATACATAAGCTAGGATAAAAATAAAAGAAGAAACGAAGAAAAGCTAAGATAAAATAACTCATTGACAAAGTAACAAACTTATGTAACATACCGCAAAGTAAAAATTCTTTGCATAGAAGGGGACGTAACGTAATTTAATTTTGAAAAGAGGAAGGATAATTGAGAGGAGGAACCCATTACACAATAAATCGAAATGCATAAAAACTTCTTGTAATGCTAATATCTAGGCTGAATTTTGACAAATTTTAGAAATCTGGAATGCGCTTTTTTCCTCCACGTAACCAAATGTATTACCTCCAAAATCAGCATTATTTTGAAGTGATGCGTCTGCATTAATAGGAGATAAAAGGTATAAAATATATTTGAATTTCATTCAGTTAATTCATTTACGTAGAATGTCACTGAGAGGGTATATGCTATAGAATAAAAACAGAAAGTTGGTCAAAAGATAAAGATGGCATCCATTGCTTTCAGGTAAGGAGCTTGAATGATATTTTTAAGAAGGGGAATGTCTAAAATTTCACTGTTACGTTGATGTTACCTGTAGGAAATGTTGGATTCATAATTTTAATTCTACTGAATAATATATTTTTCTAGGATGTTTCTATTACTGTTACAGAGACTCTTGACTTCCAGAGTCGGCTTTTTCTTTGAAATCACTAGCGATAACAGTTGGGAGAAGACAGCAAGTACCATTATCAACAGCTTGTTAAGTAACTATATTAGGAGGATGATTATAAAGAGAAATGATAAAATATTTTACTTAAAATTTTGTGTAAGTAGTCGCAGCAGTAGTTTCAAGATTGGAGGTCCTAGGAAATGAATACAGAATAAATCTGGCAGAAGTGTTTTATGATAACGGCTGTTTTTTCGCCATGGTTGTCAAGTCTATCACAAAGAATAATACTATAGCCATGAACTTTTAGTTTATCCGATGGCCTGCGATGGGTTTTACTGACCATCAGAATATTAATTTTATACGCAATTATGAGCTGAATAAATCAGCGAATTTAATTACGAATGTTATTCGCATTAAAATGGGCAACAGCAGTTTCTGTTCGATTTGGATTTACTATGAATGGCTGAATAAAATTCATAACCCAATGTTGTGATGAATTCTAAAGCTTCAGTGACGACTTGACTTGAATCTAGGACGAATTTAGCTGCTTTGAGTTTTGAAAGTAATTTTCTTGCATTCAGAAACACTTTTTTGATCCATTTAGTGATTATTCTGACTTAATTCGCTTTTGGATATTTTGGACAACCTTGAGATATAGTGAGATCTGCAGTTCACACAGGTGCCGAGACCGTCTTCTTTCTTGTGTTCGCATTTATAAGTTTTATGTGGTCCAGCGCACTTCGTACAACGATGTGGATTCTGACAACAAGCTCGATTATGGTCAAATCATTGTCAATTGTGACACTGCAGAGGTTTTTGTTTTAACTTATAGGGTTCGATATGTAACTTAATCCATGAATATGAATAATATCGTAGATTTCTTTGCATTTGCCATTACGTTTGGATTTGACAAGGAATAATGACAAAAGAATGCGTAGTTGGAAAATTCTGATAACAAAAATTTATTTTTTAAAGAGCTCCTACTACATGTTTTCAATAGGAGCATCACTAGGTATATTTTTAAATACCGCTTTGATTGGCCTATGTTTATGAAGAGTGTAGATATGAAGTGGAACGCTACAGAAAGAAGTTTTGAATTTTGCGATAACCATTTATATGAAATATTCGTGTTTTCCCCAGTTAATAGGTTTCCGATTTTGCCTACTTCAAGACATTATTATTCTTATCATTCTTCTAGTGCTGATCGAGTTATTTTTAAATCATAAAATTTTTAACGCTACTTCGATAGAAGGTGAAAATTAGTTACTTTCTGAAATTCCTTCACCGTCCCAGTTGTTACGTACTCTTTTGAGAGGTTTTTTGAAAATTTCCACTCAGCTTCGGAAGTAGTGGCAGAAGTTACTGACGCATATTTTCATGAGAAGTGATGATTTGAAGATTATTAAGCCTAAGCGCAAAATTTTGGTATTTGCATCAATATAAGTGAAAAATTTAACTCAACTTTCAGAGATGCATCTCTAATCTATTTGACAGAAAAAGTACCAAGTACATTTGGAATCAAATCGTCTAGTTGAATGGAGCACGGGAAGGTAAGGAAAGAAATATATCCTGCTAAAATGCGCAGCATGTCAAGCGCACCTTCCGCTAGATCACATTCCGAAAATTGACAAGTCCTAACTAGGTTTAGTCCTCTAAACGAATTCCCGAATTTGGAATAATCTCGGCAACTTCGTAACTCTATTTAAATCAAACATGAAATCCGAAAAAGTACGCAATTAATACGAAAGCTGAAAACCCAAACAGTCACGAAAGCAAATGCAATACATTTAACACTGGAACAAAAACGACAGCAAGCTTCTGTCGAGAAGAAAGGAGCTGGGAATCGTTGTTAAAAACAGAGATGCTTCGTAGAAATTTAAACAACCCTTGGTACATATACTCCTGAATAAGTTCTTTTATTCGTACTTTTATAAAAATTGCCTAATATTATTACATTCTTACCTTGCTTTTTTTTTTCTTAAAGAGTAATTTGAAGTATAAAATAAATAATTTCATTGATTTGGCTTATTTAACAATGGTAAAGAATTCGAGGGCTACCTGGCTAAGGGGAGGGTTGCCTTCGTGGAGGACTTTTTAAGAGTTTTTTTAAGGTTTGTATAAATGTTATACACGAGTAAAACCCCGAAAACGCCCATGTAGTCAACACGTTCGTCGGGATTCGAACCCCGGACGAACAACCAGCGTTCAACGACTTTACAGCTCGGCCTCTGGTGGACGCCATAAATAATTTGAAGAAATTTTTTCAAGTGTAGCGAATGTTCAGCAAGTCACGAAATAAATGCATTAGTTCTAATTCCTTACCTGAAAACCAACAAAAAATATATATTTAAAAGGAATTTCAATAACGTGGCACTGTTTACGAAAGAAAACCTTGATGGATATTTGGTAATCCTTAACACTTTAACGTGAAAAAAATTATCCTAAGTTGCTTTAGAAATAATGTCTGCTCACACAATTGTCCCGGCTCACACTGTCTTCTTGTCCCGGCTCGAGGGACCTCGGATTTATTATACCCTTGTCAAAATTTTAAAGCCATAACTATAGCGGCAGAATAAATCGTCGTCAAACTAACTTTGCGATTCCGTGAAGACCAAAACAATTACCCGGTTACAACATTTGGTAAATTGAATGAGATTAGAGAAACAATAACATGCGGCCACTTAAAAATCGTTTTTATTTCTTTACTAAAACTCAAATGTTATCTAAATTTAGTGAAATGCATTTGAATAAAAAACATTGCAATCAAATATATTTTGAATGATTGCTCCTGGGTCTACGATTAAGAAAAAGAATCGAATAACGAAGGCTTTCAGACTTCCATAAAACCACTAGCGGATTTATGGAAAACCAGCAGTATGACTTCTTTTAATCAAATTCTTACAAAGACAGAAAAAAACTAATGACCACTAAGAACTAATTAGAAAAATGATTTTATAGCCTGATCAGTCAAATACCATGTAATATCGTCATGTTGGTTTTCAAGAAGCAATATAAAGAAAAAATGTTATCACTTAATCTCCGCATTTTTGCAAAGTGAAAATTACTACCTGAAGTTACTCTGCAAATGCAAGAAATAGGCTGAATGGTTTATGATATTGCTATGGACTGAGCAAAATCCACAAGAATTGGCAAGATGGAGAAGGGTCTCAGGACATAACTCAGAAAAGATCTGAAGTAAAGAGCACCTAAAATGCAAAAGATGGAACTGAAGATGATTTTTCCACGTGAAGAACGTTCCCGAGCATGATAGTGAAAAACGCACAGAAATCGATAATTTTTTGGAAACTCGGGAAACAGAGATCGGGATCCCGGAGCGGTAGGGAAATAAGATTATACACGTTGGAGTATATACAATATTCAGCATGGTAGTGCCTTAGTGGTGATATAAACCACTAGCGGATTTATGGAAAATATATTTGTATCTTGGAAAGTCTCTCATCTTGACTCAAAATGTTCATTATTTGTTTACTAGACATAGGTACGTTTAATTAAAAAAATAAATAAATGATTTGGAGGCTCTTAGGATACAAGACTAGTTGCAAGACCCCTAAATCTGCGTATCCTCCTCAGAGCTGCATTGATATGGATGAAGCAAACTTGTTTACATACAAAGCTACAGCAAGAAAATTAAACATGCTTCCGAAAACATAATTTAGGTACTCATAAACATTACCTAACATATACGTGTGTTCATATCAAGATATCTCTCCGTGAAGTTGATCGTCGTAGAGACCATGACGATCTATGATGTTCAGCACCTTTATTTACCATATTTTCAAAAATTCTGGTCACTTTCTGATATAAATCTCTTATGAATTTTCACTACATATTTATTTATAGTATTCCAAATTACATATAATATTACATTTAGTGTTAAACAATATTATATAAGACTTCGACGTAAGAGAATTTGCAAATTATATTTATTTTTACGAAACGTGTTGAACCAAAAGGACTAATATGGTACTCATATGGTAATACGAAAAGGTACTAAATATGCGCCGATAAAATTATGTAAGTAGTCTAAGTTGAATACATAAGCTAACTCGTGTATGTCTGCGAGACTGTGGTGGCGCAGGGAATATAAGTGCGCAAGAGTTTTCGGTGATTTCTGTACTGATACTCCTTCAAGACATTCGCCAAGTTGGGTAAATTTTATAAAATATCAGGTAAAATGAGTAGCCACAAACGTATGGAAGACGGAATGAGATGGCGAATTTTCTGTAGATTGGAGGCACACCAATCACAAACGTATGTGGCTAGCGCTCAATGTAACGCCTAGTGTTGTCTTCAATTTGTGAAAACAGTTTCAGGACACAGGATTCATGGTCGTCCAAGACCTTCAGCGCGGTGACACAGGACTGCTACAGCTTCACAGTTCTCACGTAAGCTGTATGCTGCCACTGTAACCCGAGTTTTACGATTTAGAGTTGCCCGAAGGCTTCATGAGATAGGGCTATACGCCAGAAGACCCGCGTTTTACGTCTCGTTGATTGCAACACACAAGACAGCACGTTTAGCATAGTGCAGACAGCATACGCTTTAGACCAGACTTCAGTGGAACACCAAACGTTTTACAGATGAGTCGAGATTCTGCTTGGACTCTAATTCTCAGTATATACCTAAAACTGGTATACCTATACCATATATATCCGGAAAGAGCCTAGATACCATCCCACCCTCATCAGGGGAAAAGAGATTATAAGGTGGTGAAGGTGTAATGGTTTGGGCAGGCATTACGTTGGACGACCGCACATCCCTGCATGTCTTTCACAACGGCTCCTTGACTGATATGAGATATACAGAAGCGATCTTAGATCCCTACGTTCGACTTTTCAGGCACGCAGTTAGTCATGGGTTTCTCTTAATGAACGACAATGCTCATCCACATAGGCTCAGCTGGTCTACGAATACCTAGATGAGTGAGGATATTCGCCACATGGATTGGCCAGCCAGACCTCTCTTCACCTTGACTCATACAGCATGCCTGGCAGATGGCAAGATGGAATTGCCTCTTGGGAAGGCAATTCCATCTTGCCATCTCCTTCCTAGAAGATCTCGTTGTAGAAAACTGCTTTGCTGCAGGAGTGGGATCGACTGCCACAGGGACTGCTCTCAACAGCCTCCAGTCCAGTATAGCGTCGCGCTGCATGACCTATCCAGCTGTGAGAGGGGACCATATCCCATATTAAACTCATTTTCAATTCGATATCACAACATGGATTTTGAACATCCACGATGTACTATGAGCCTTTGCACTATGAGTTTTGCGCTATGAGCCTTACTGATAATTATGCCTACATAAAATGACTTCTGAATGATACATATTTTTCTCTGCCATAAATGTACGATCATAACAAATTTCATTAAAATCTATCCATTAGACGTTTAGAAATTCGACATAATGTGTAAATTTTCTTAATTTTGCAGGCGAGTGTATCTTGAAGCCTGTAAGCGATCGCTTGATTCTCCTTATGGTAAAATCAAGCCTGGCTTTGTAAAACATTTAATAGGTCGTACTTTCAATCTTATAAGAGTGAGTTTGATTTTCTTACGTGAGAAAAATTGCTTCCCAACACTTTTATCATATCTAAACAACGCAAACTTTGTTAAAACAATAAAACAAGAAAGAACAAGTGTACAAAAATATTATCATAAGACTAAAATGATTTAAAGAAAATTTACTAATATAAATTAATGGCCAGAAAATGAATTTAATTAACTTATGTGTTTGCGATCTGTGTAAGTGATATGATGTCTGTTACTATGGAAATTTGGAATTCGAACCGGGATGGAGAGTGGAGAGGAAGAATGAGAAAGCGTAGGCGGGAACGTGTTGGATGCTATTTTTAGAATGCGGAGAAAAGAAATGGCGTGTGTTACATCTGAAAACTGTTGAGCGGAATAGCATTCTGGTACAATTTGTTATAAAACTAACCAAACAAAAGAAATTAATTTATTTTTGAAATGGAATAAGAGAAAAGTAAGAAATCTTTACTACTCAAGAGCTACTGAGCAGACTTGGAAATTTGCAATAGGGCTATTTAACTACTAGTAAGAGCAATAAAGAAATGTCAGAAAAAACGATTTTTACATTATATACAATAACTGCAGTAATTACAATATTTACAAATCCTTTAACTGACAGTCATCCAACAGGTTCCGCCTTTTAAAGATTTAGGAATAAATTAGCATATCCCTATCAGCCAAATGACTTAGATTGAGTATTTAACGCTTGCTCTTTTAAGACATAGATTAATAAAGTTACTTGATTATTTTTATGAATTTCATATATAATGAGTATAAAATTTCCCTAACTATAACCATCGGGACAAAGGGGTCTCTATAAAATGTCAGGTTTTCTGATTTAATAGAAAAAAATTATTTTTAATATTAAAAATGCTAAAAAAGGAATATTTGCATCATCAACACGTTTTTGTTACTGGAAGTATATGTTTATGACCAACGGTTGCGAAAATAAAGGCCACGTAAGGTATTTTGTGAACACGTATACTATTATTTCATTCGAACAACAGAGAACAAAAGTGTAAATATTCCCAGAGTCAGTGACAAAGATTCTTGGAATCTAGCTAATTTCGTATCACCGGAATTTCAAAGTTTAAGCTGCTAATCACGCAAACAACTTAAACGAAATTACACCCCTTGTCATCCGAGCTATGATGTTATCTGCGAAAGAGCGAACAAACGCAAAGGAAGAACCAAAACAAGAGGGTCTAGTACAGAATTTACAACTCAAGGTCAACCGAGATACGCGATGCAAAGCTGATATGTACATATACGACAGCAAGAGCGCAAATTCTTACTCTTATCTCGTTCTACTGTGTAGAATAGTGATTTCAAAAGCATTTTCCACGAGGCTTTTAAAATTATCCCGTTTTCTAGTTATGAATTTTGATTCTTATGATCAAAATATAAGCATAATAAAATAAAATTGGGAAAATAAATAAATAAATGGAAATGAAAATAAACTCATGATTATTTTTTCTGTTCTGTACCAGTTTATTAAGTTCTAAATATTATTTGCGTATTTAAATTGCAACAGGCAATATTTACTTGAATACAAATTACATCTAACTGTAATAAAACGGACTAGAATTTTCATTAGAAACTAAATCGATTTTTTTAAATTTTACCATGAATGTAGAAAAGAAAAAAGAGGGACAAATGAGACGAGTCTTTCCTAATTTTCCGTCCCTTGAAATTTCAAACTTTCCAAGTTCTCATTTGAAAAACGGTAAAATGAAATCATTATCCCCCCCCCCAAGACACACACACACACTAAAAGCTTACATGTATCTGAATGATAAAAAGCATCACGGTTAGAAAAACCGGAAATTTTATTTAGCAAATCTCTCACAGAATGGAATACACATTCAGACCAGCGCTAAGATCAGAATGTCAGATTTTTCGAAAATGTATCTGAATCGATAACAACGGATAATTGTGGCCACCTAAATGAAATGATCCCAATTGTATTAATGGCTCAATAATTACGCAGATAGACTTTTCATAATATCAATTTAAGAGAAGCATTTCAGTCATATATTGCCACCTGACACATTCTGAAATGCAGGAAAAAAAAAGTTTGCACCATTGCCTCAAGTACACATCTAGAAAACTCCAACATATATCAGGATGGGTCTAAAAATTCAGCTGGGAATAAGCTGTGGTTTCTGTCACCGTCGAGAGTTCATTATCATCCATGCTGGAAGTGAAGACATAGCAATGCAACTTTTTTTTTTCTTTCCTAATGGCGGCTCTAAACGTTTATAGACAATGGTCTCTTAATTATAGAGGCTCCTAATAAGTGGGCGACCGTTGCCTTCTATGAAGGGACTGACAAATTACATCGATGCCTTGTCTGGGATTCAAATCCAGGCCCTTCGGTATAGCAATCAGTGTCACTAACCACTTTACCGACTGGGCGGCAAAACTTAGCAAAGTTAATTCAGAACATGGGAGAGTTACGTGCCCTGTATGCTACTACTATGAAATTATTGGTAGAATCGCATGAGGATTTCTCCTTTTTTCATTAAAGAGATTTTCCGTAAATTTCCCAAGGGTTTTCCTGATTCTAGAGAAAAGTCCTATGAATTGAGAATATGTTGTATATTATTGAGAATATGTTGAATATTGTATATGCACGCCTGTATGTTTAAAAGCTAAATAATTTACAGGATTAGAAGAACGCATTAGAAAAAATTTTGTATGTGAAATGATTTGGTTACAATAAAATAAAATTTATATACATATATATTTATAAATACATAACAGATTCAAAAAACACATGCTGAAATTTAGATGGAACTGAAATAAGCCGGTTTTGTCACGTGGGAGAGGTGGTAAGTAAGAGGGGGGGAAAGTAGTAGTAGTGCGTAAAAAAAAAAAAAAAAAAAAAAAAAAAAAAAAAAAAAAAAAAAAAAAAAAAAAAAAAAAAAAACGCACAGTCACAGCGGCGGAGCAGAGAGGAGCGGACATTAGCAAAGATCTTAAGAATTTCACGCACATTTTCATTACCAAATGACAGTCTAGGAACTAATCTTCATCGGACTAAATGGGACGTTCTTAGAACCATGTTCTTAATAAAAAGAAGAAATCCATAAACGTCAGATCTCGTGAACGTGATAGCAAAGGAACATGTCACATGACTAACCCATTCAGGGAGTTCTTCGATATCAGTCCCTGCCCACATACGTCAGCAAACACTGAATAATCTATTTTCACACAGCTCCTAATTAATACAATCGAACGTTGACAGGTGTCTGCTTGGGAATTATTCTCTGTACCTTCTTTGAGCTTAGTTCCTGTCCGCAATCACACGCATAATATATATACCATCCGAGCTTCGTTTTCGTGCAGAAATTTATACCGCTTGAAATTTTCACCGGGAAAGTCACCCAAGAACTTCTTATACCAGCGAATCGCTTTTCACCCACCTCAACAGCACCCTCTATTATTTTAAAGCGCCATTTCTGCACACGTATCCCGTTACAAAATCTAATTTAGGTCGCATCTACCTGCCTTTGCATTTTTGAAAGATATTTTTGATCACCCTGTATATAAATTTCTTTTCCTGAAGCTTTTTTTTCTTCGAAATTTTATTTAACGCTTATTACCAAAAACGACGAAAACGTCAGTAGTATTCTTAACGCTTCTAGTAATTATGTCGACTGCTTCGGAGTAAGTGAGGAGAAAAAAAAAAGTTCTTTACTGCTCTCTCCTCCCAAAAAGAACTGCTAGAACAGAATGGCTTTTAACGAACACACTATATGCATTAATGTTAAAAACCAAATGCTTATTTGTCATGACCAACTGCAGATTTTGTTTCAAAATTAAATGCAAACTCTGTCCGTGAACCTAAAATAAAACTTGAAGCTTGGGAATTCCCCCCCCCCCATATTAAAGTCTATTGCTATGATGGGTTTAATAGACTATTTGCCGTAGTCTTCTTTTCAGTTAATGAATGACGCTTATTACAGACCCATCTTCTATGAATAATATACTTACGAAAAAATTCAGCGAGTGATTCTTTGTTTAGCAATATAAGATTACAGGACATATTGCAACTTTTACATACTTTCCCCCTGGGTTTGAAAGCTGAAATGTGATGACTAAAGTCTAGCCAAAAGCAGTTTTTCATTTCCTTTGAGAATTCAAATGGCTAGTGCAATTTAGTACGAAAAGCAACTTCTTTATTAGTAAGCAAAGCTACATCAAGGTTATAAAAATGTACTGATACTTTTACGGATGATTTGGAATCATGTATTACAGCAGCGCTTCCAAACTGCAAGCGAGCTGAATGCACGATTTGAAAACAGATTCAACAACACAAAAAAGTGTAAATTTTAAATTTCACTTCTTGAATATTTATCAAAACATAATAACACAAAGAAAAATAATTACAGAAATAGAAAGGAAAAATATTATATTCATTTTCTATCTGAAGTCTAAAAGTTGATACCTACAAGGAAATTTCTGTTGGTTATACTTTGTAATTCGAACGTACTGACAATAAATATTAAATTTTAGACTGGCATTTATTTCGGATAAATTTCGCAATATTGAAGCACTAGCAGCTTCTGACTGGCAAACTAAAACTGTCACTACATTCTAGGTTAGAAATTATCTCACCTTTTCCCAGTTACGTGTCCTGGCGTACGAGCATACAGTGCAGCGTCGATGCATAATAGCTCTACAAGATAAAAAAAACTTGGCAGTCAAGGCGGTTTTAATTCCATTTTTATTTTCCAGTTGACGTTCGTGGCTACAATCACTTGACACTCTAGTCGTCCCTATTCAAAAACATTTATATTTTGGAAAGTATTGCGATAGAAAGCGCGAACAACGAAATAGCGACGAAGCAGCGCACAGAAAGAGCTGAAGTGCCTAGTTAGCCAATATGGAAGCACACGAGGAGAAAAGTTTTGGTTTGAGTTTAAAGTTTTAAGTCCCAATTATTACGCCATCAGCGCTGCGCAGGCCATGCAAAATGGAATGATCTAGAAACGACGCAATCCAGAGAAGTCATTACGATTTTTAAAACAGAGAGAGAAAATTAAAGGGAATTAGGGAATTTAATAACGAATGTCCTTTTACCCAATACGTAACTCTCAGTGCCTAATGCGCGCAGTTTTAGTTTTGTAACTGATCTATAAAGCACAGCTATTAGTTCAATTTTAGTAAAAGCGAGCTCGAGTTTAAGTAAATTGTCCAAAAAACGCCATCTGCAGCAAATCCTGGCAAGATTTGAATTGGAGAAAATGTACTCATCGTAATATTATTAACTTTAAATCAACAAGCTGAAACGTGAAGTGGTTATTTCTGAGTTTAGCTTTGAAAAAAAAAGTGATTTCCAAAATTTCTAAGCATTAATTGATTTCAAACTCACCGTATTAAGAAAGGAAAATTTTTCACCTCAGATTTCCAAGAAGGATCTTGAAACTTACCTGTAAATAAAAAATGATTGAAAATGAGTATTTACAACTCAACTTTAACACGCAAACAAGACAGACATATAATAACAGTTTTAAAATAAATATTAATTAAAATTATTGTTAAACGATCTGGAATTGTAAATTCATAAATTTTTGCCAAGATATATAAAAAAATCATAAAATTACCAAAAGACATTTGCTCCTTTTCGAGGATAAACTACTTTTTTTACAATGACAACAAATCTCTGTCCCTTTTTGTGTTTTTCCAAATTTACAAGTAATTATTTATTCTACTTCTGTATGTATAACGTATACGTTACCTAACTTTCGCACACATTAGGAAGTGATGCATAGCGTGTTTTTTAAGCTTTCTGAACACCCAAATATGAAAGCTGAAAAATGAGAGATTTCATTTCAACAATTTTTCAGATTTCGACAGAATGACATTTCTAGGTATGCGAGGAAGAATCTAAAAGTAACCTTAATGATGATACAAAATTATAAACAGCATTCCAAACTGAGAATAAAACCACACATTTTTTTTTTTTAAAAAGTAAGAAAATATATAACGATTTTTCAAAATTTCTTATCACATAATAATAGATGATAAGTAACGATCTCATTGTTCAGTTTATAAAGCATATGGCGAAGATGTTTTATAAAAGCTACTTACGTACCTTGCATAGCAATCTACACTTCAAGTCCTAAATACTTGAAGTTTGTTCCAGGAGCCTTTTCATCAAAGTAGAAAACAACGAGGAACTCCATGGAGCTAAATTAGAACTATATAACCAGGCTGTGACATGGTTTTGCTATCAATATTTCATATGAAACTACTGAACACAAGCAGCGGCATGCTGCATGAACATGAGTTAAACACTAAAAAATAATAACAATAACATCATTATCTTTCCGGATGGTTTGAGAATCCTCCCCCCCCCCAGAGGCAGAAAGAGAGTCAGTGTGTTTCCAGACGCTCGTTCCACACTGAAATCATCAAAATGACAGACTGATGTTTCATCCGTTATAAAGACCGCTCCGTAACGGCGCCCCGTTACAAAGAAGCAATCGAGCCTCTTCATGCAAATCGAGCATCGTTTGCAAAGGTAGAAATCTTCATAAGAGTACTTTTGCATAAAGGTACCCACATTTTTAGAAAGATTAGTTTCTGACTTGTAAAAAGCAACCTTCATAAATGTGCCGGCACCTTTATATCGGAAGAACTGATTTATACAGTAGCAAATTAAAGTCTACTTAAGTAGGATTCAGTTTGCCACTTTTGATTAGAAAAACAAATGAGAATTCTATTTCAATCACTATAAACGAAACTTATTTGTCCAGCATCTTTGTATCGAAGCACTTTCTTGAAGGTTTCTGTCTTTTCGAATAGAGGCTAATTTGCATAAAACTGCCGGCACTTTTATAACTTTTATTTTGTATTGTTTTATTGTTTTTAAAAAATCAACCATCAATATCTACGCATAATACTAGTGAACTCACGCTAATATTTGCTTTCTCATCAGACAAAGAGGGGCCGGTATGAAACGCAAAAAGTGAAGAAGTGAATTGTCGGGTAGAATGTGAAATATCGATGTTTCAGAAATGTTGATGGTATTCGAACTTCTTGTAGGATTGCCCAAACAGTGTTAGCAATGTTTTCTATAAAACCATTTTCTGATCGACCAAGCTTAGGAGCCACCAGGTACCGATAAACGTCGCTTTTTGAAACTACCATCCTGAAATCGTCAGCTCAACAAAGCAATTAGAGCTTATTTCATTCCAAGAATGGCAATAAAATTCTACTGCATAACGTAGAAAATCGTGTGTAGCTTCATTTTCCTCTTTCACATTGCTGCTAACTCGTGGAAAAAAATGTTCTCCGTTTTTATTTAACGGCCTTCGAAAAACCACGTACTATATATACATTAATAGACATCTTATTATCTCAGCGCAATATGTAAGTCAGAGCAAAATGTAATGTAATTCTATAAAAATAATTTTAATTCATGATATCATGAATTAAATGAATTTTTATTAAATCAACAGATTAAAAGTTAAGAAAATAATATTTTTTAACTATGTTTATTGCTTTTAAATAATTTAGTTTGTTAATTAAAAACAGATTAAATATGAAAGAATAATGTCATTCACCGGGCTCCAGCGAAAAATCAAATAACGCATTTATAATGAACAGTACAAAATCACATTGAGACTAATTTCCCTTCTGGGCTATTAAAAAAGTATTTATTTTAATTTTGACAACTGGAGATGAAAAACCAACAAGCATTCATGCAGGGACAGTAAAGATATACGGAGCGACTGTGCATCGTTTCAGCACACAACAGCTATAGTTTATATGTATGGTCAGTACAGATAATGAGATAAAAAAAGTGGTGCCTTACGTTCAGTACAGTTAATGAGATAAAAATTGAGTGGTGCCTTAGTGGTTATACACTCAGTCAGAGTACATTTTTCTCGTTGTGGAATCCAGGAATTAAATTTTAACAAATTTAATTAGCTTCGTGTCGACACATCTGCATTGAAGGTGGTGAGAAGTTAATAGAGGTTTTCAAACTTATATCTGCACGTTTTATCATTAAAAACATTAAGGATATTTTTGATATATTCTCGTGTAATTTTTTTGAAATATTATATTTTATTTTATCTATGCATACAAAACATCTGTAACATAATATAACACTTTACAATAACAATAAAAACAAAAACAACAGCAATAACAACAATAGTAACAGAGCTGGAATTTTAAATTTCCTTGAATTCTTTGAATCCAAATTCAGAAGAGTGGCCTAACTTTTCAAGAAAGTTAAGCTTTCTAAAAATCTTTCACCTAATACTAAAAGTTTTAATTAAAATAACATTTCAAAACCGCGTTTTTTGAAAAAGAACTTTAAGAGAACGGATTTTAGAAATACGATCACATTAACAAAGAAAATTTAATTTATGAAGTGCACAGTTACAAAATTCTAATATTTTAGGTTCATTTTCATTCAACTTAATTTGAGTATAAGATATCTAAGTAATAGTTCAAATTTTTGTATTTTCCTGAATTTTTTTAAATCAAAGTAAGTAAACATATAAAGAGAAGGATATTTCAAGAATTAAGAAGAAGAAACACTAAATTCTCCCCATAAAGCTAATAAATAAATAAATAAAAATAAACATTTGTTTGCCCACCTAATCATTAAATACTATTAAACACTGAATATTTTTTGGGTAATGTAGAAAAACACAAAAATTTTCAATGCACACTTTTACTGGACTTCAATAAAATAAATCTTTCTGAAATTGTGAGTTAAAACATTAAACGGATTTTGGGGCTGGGATTCGAATGACGACAAAAACGCAAAAATTAGAGTTTTCAAATCTCGAATCTTCAAGAATGGCGAGATTCGAGGATTCGAATACCCCGTCCCTAAACAATACCATTAATCTTTGGAAGCCACTGCGGAAGCAAGACCAAAGCCTGGAGCTTAGTTAGAAGCATGAAGATGCTTTTTGTTTAATTTCAGTGTTTACCCCTGCACCCCCTCCAAAAAAAACATTAACTCTTCTGTTTATCTGAGATTAAATTAAAATAAAGTACAGAGAGCGAATGTGCATCGTTTAAACATACAAGAACTTTAGTTATGTACAAGTTTAATTAAATATAATTTTACTAATTTTTCGAAACATATGTGTACAGATTATTAGGTTAGTCGAAATAAGGAAAATAAAATAACAACTGTGTCCGCGTTGGATTCGTGCCGCAGTTCTTCCAATCGCTTAGCTGGATGCGCTAACCAACTACACTAAACATCCCGTGAAAGAAAATACGATGATGCCCTTCAGGAATATTTCCATTTTGTTGTAAAGAAACAATTTTTTATAACCTATAAGTTAATTTTAATTAATTCGTTATTTCTTATATTAAAATTCCTTCTGAATTGTTAATGTTTAGTTCACTTCACCAAAATATGTAAACGACGCGACTTTTACATAGGCGCGAGAATTTGTTTTTTGGGTGAGAGATTTGGCAATACCAGCACTTATTGTCTGCCTTCAAATACTGTTGTTGCCAACTGGTTACTTTGTCTCTGAATGAAAATTAAGCTAAGAGTCATCATGGAATAGCGGCACCAAGTTGTTACGTTTTACTTAATTAAAACCGTAAATACAATCGTGCGCATAATTAATAGAAATTAAAAATCTTGCCCATTTTTACGAAAAGAATTGAACCAAAGGTACTAATTATGCCGCTGTAGAATTATGCAAACATTCAGAGGCGAATATGTCAGTGTACACGTGCGTATCTGCGGAGGCGATATAAGCGCACAAGAGGTTTTCGGTGATTTGTGTGCTTCTACTTTTTCACAACACCTGCCGTGCTTCTCGCAAGAGTTAGGTAAATTTTATAAAGTATCAGGTAAAATGACTATCCACGAACGTACAGAGGATGGAATGAGATGGAGAATTGTTGGTAGATTGAAGGCAAGCAGAATCAAAAACGCGGGTGACTACAGAGCTCAAAATAACGTCCAGCGTCATTTGCAGTTTATGAAAACAGTTTCAGGACAATAGATCTACATCAAGAAGACCTGTACAAGATCGACCAAGATCCATTACGATGAATGAGGATCATTATTTGGCACTTTTATCTCGGTGATACAGGACTGCTCATTTTCACAGCTCTTACGTGAGTGGTATGCTACTGGAACCGAGTTTCCCGGTCTACAGTTGCCTGAAAGCTTCAAGAGATATGTCTTTATGCCAGAAGTTTCGCTTCATGCGTTCCGCTTACTGCAGTACGCAAGACAGTGTTTAGCATGGTGCAGACAACATGCGCCTTGGACCAGACTACAATGCAGGACCATGCTTTTTACAAATGAGTCGAGATTCAGTCTGGACACTGACTGATTCTCAGTGTACTTGTCTTCAGAGACAGCCTGGAACACGATAGCATCTCTCTCTCATTAAGTAAAGGATGGTGATTAAGGTGGTGGATGTGTAATGATTTGGGCAAGCATTATGTCCCACTATGTGTTTGACAAAGGCTCCCTGATTGCTATGAGGTACACACAGGAGATCTTACAGGTCTATGTTCGATTTTTCAGGGGCGCAGCTGGTCTTGGATTTCTGTTAATGGACGACAATGTTCGTCCACATAGGACTCAACTGTCGACCATTACCTAGAAAGTGAGGATATTCGCTGCATGGATTCACCAGACAGATCTCCTGGCCTTAATTCTATACAGCATGTTTGGGACGCTCTTGGGAGAGAATATCATCTTGCCATCAGCCTCCGAGAATCATCCCGCACAACTGCCTTCCCGCGGAAGTGGGATCGAATACCTCAGGAACTCTTCAACTGCCTCCTGTTCAGTATGCCGTCACACTGCGCGCTCTGCCCGACTGTAAGAGGGTATCATACCCCATATTAGACTCATTTTCAGTTCGAAATTATTACGTGAAATTTAGACATCCCTGCAGTATGAAGTATAATGATAATCATGAGTACTTAAAGCGACTTTTGAGTACTGCATCTCTTCCTTTGTTATAAATGTATATTCATACCAAATTTCGTTAAAATCTGTCCATTAGTTTTTCAGAAATTCGATATAATTTGGAAATTCTCTCAATTTTGCACACGAGTGTACTTTAAAGCACTGGTTGTTCATCCCTTCCGGAAGGAACCGAAATTAATTTTAATTGTTTTACTTTATTTTATTTACTTAATGTTCTTATACTTAAAAGGTAAAAATGAGACTAGAATTTATCTGGCGATCTAGAACGTTACATTATTGTTTGAGTCTAACTGAATTTAACGTTATAACAGAACTAACAGAAATAATAAAATTTCTTTCCTGCATTACAGTAAAGGAAGGCTTTGGTTCCGCACTCAGTCTCTCCCCCTTCCCAAGAGCAGTTTTAAGGTTGTTTTAACATTTATTAGGTTTGTTTTAACATAAAAATAAATTGGCATGCCAGTTAATCCGAAAACTGGGAGTTTTATACTGCTGTGTATACAGAAGATAGACCATGCGATTAAAAGAGGTTTAATTAATTAAACTCTTACTGATAAATATAATTTTTTTATTAAATAAATATCTTTTGATAGCACGATAAAGGAATTTCCGCAAAAGATTCTTTTGAACGTGACGACGCTAGATATTAGACCAGGGGTTTTCAGCCCTTTTCTTTGAATCGATCCCCTTAAAGGAATGATTCTCTCCAATTTCCTTACATTTTTCTCTATAATATACAGCGAACAACATAATACAAATAATTGCACATAATTAACATAAAGATAACAATCAGACTAAGAATATGAACAAAAGTTTCGAAAAAAATATAGCTTAATAAATTTATTTTTTTATCATTTTTGTATTATAATTATTTTTAATTTTACAAATATAAACAAGTTTTCAGAAAAAAAAAGATCATAATACTAATTGTACAAAAGTTAATTTTAATTAACGGGATGTTTTCGCATGATGTAATGGTGTAATTTTTTTAATATCTGGGATAAAATTACCTACTTAATTATCAAATCACCTAATTCAAAAATATGCAACCTGCTTCTTGTTTCCCGTAGCAAATTGTTCACTTGACTTACGCCTATTTCGGCGAGGTAAGAATACGAAAGAGTAAATAATGCAAGTTCAGTTACTATTTTTATTTCGGAACATTTTTCTTGGATTACTTTTAGACATTTAAAAAATATTACTGATTTTAAAAATATATTAAATAACTCTTGCGTATTTTCCCCTTATGTTTATTTTATATAATTTCTGCCTTGCTACCGGATATAACCTTGTACCAATGAAAAATTAATTATCAATTTTATTAAAAAAACTTTTGTATCCAATGACATCTTGATTATGCCTATCCTGTGCAAATTCGGCTATTGACTCCTCCATCATCAATGATCGCTTTTAAAATTTCATCGTCCATACCGATCGTACTGGAAGCCTCAGGATTAGACAAAGAGAAAAGCGAATCTTGCAACAATTGCATCTTCTATACGGCATTTACACTTGGTTCCTTTCTGTTTGGTTAAAAGCGTCAAATTGCCCTCAACTGGTCATTTCCATACCTCCAAACCGCGACGCCACCATTCTGACTCATCCAAATAATCATTCTGAGAATCCATTGCACGAGAATGACTACCCAAACAAAAAAGCCAGATGTTTTGACAAGTGAATTCTAAAACACAATAAACAACACGAGCTAAAATTCAGTTCGCGGCGGCTTGTTGAGCATATAACTGCAACCGAAAAAGATTTGTTTTGAAGGGTAATAACGCCAACCTAATTTCGGTTGATTAAGCAAATGAGGACCCGCTCTTTTACATTGTCAAAACAAAAAGTCTCATTTCTCTTCTACTGAATAAAAAATTACGGCCTAGCGAAATGATGAAGGATCTGAAAGGGTCAAACTGCTAAGAAAGAAAACACACCGTATAATGATATGATGACAAAGTGTGAGATCTTTTATTATTGTTGGGTCAGAGTTTGCTTTCTTTACATAATACAATCTTTCTGTCACTACCACCCGCAAATTTAACAGCAATTTAATATAAGAAAACACAGACGAAGAAAATTACTTCAGGTCATCGAACTGTTTTCTTATTTATTCCTTAAGCATTGACTTACTTATTGAATTTTTCAGAAAGTGAAGTTCTGGACATTAAAACCACGAAATTTAGCAAATTTGTGGACCGCTGTATTACGCTACGTTACAAAACCCTGCACTTATCATACATGCAATCTGGCAAGTGCTGCCGTTTCATATAACTTAAGACTTTCCATATAGGCTGGCAAACAACAAATGATTAGAGTGATGTTTTACAATGCATAAGACGTTTAATTTACCTCTCAAATTACATCTATTCAACAAACTGAGAGTCTTATAAGCAATAAAAGCAGCTCTTAGGAATTGAACTCTTATTTTTGAATAAATACAATGGATATAAATTAAAATACATTGAATTTAAAAAATACTAACAGAATAATTTTTATAGACACTTTTGTAAAACAGTAATTATATGTAACTGTTGTAAACAGTAATTATAGACAATGTTGTAAACAGTAATGTACGGTGTTATACCGTACATTACATACCTCGAAACAGAATTACGCTCACTCCCTTTTTATAGCATTTAACGCAAAGAATGTTATTTTCACAACATACTTCCCATTTTTTTAATTAATATTACATTGGAATTATTATATCTTATAACCTTGAATTAAAGGGCTATTAATAACTGCAGTATTGCTTCTGAATTGTCAAGGGAAGCCGAAGTCCCATGTCTCATACTTGAAATCAAACGCACAGAGGAGAATATTTTAGAGGTAAGACATGTCTAAACACGACAAAATTTTGACCCGTTACGTCAAAAGAAACAGAGAACGCAAAGAAAAAATTCTCAGAGGAAGAAAGCATGTTGTTGTTGTGACTTACTCTCACTTGTCTGACAGTAAAATCATAGCAAACCCACGAAATTCATTGTGGCGCCTCTCGTTGACAACAGCCTTAAGCATCATACAGCCCCCCCCCAATTTTGATGGACAGAACCCCGGAGGGACGAGTTCAAGGGTCTCCCACCCCTTTTCACCTACCAGCAGCCTCTCGAGAGGACTTTCGGCTCGCCTCATATTTAGAATGCTCCATGCAGCAGAGATACTATACATTTACAAACATCCATGCTTTCTCGGGATTCGAACCTGGGTCCTACGGTAAGGCAGTCAGCGTCGTTACCACTATCTCGGTTTGGCGGCAGAAAAGCATGTACGTGAAGGGATTCAGTAACGTGATTTTATTAGCCAATGTTATGCCTCACGAGACACCAATACATTTTGTTTAACAGTAGTATTTTTCTACTATATGAATTGAAATTTCAATAAGATGACCACTAACGTCTCCAGCCAATTTCGGTTTCCAGTGAAAATGGCCGTAAAAACGCGTCATGTTATTGAATTAAGAATGCAAATATTGGAAAAGCTAAAATTCCTGTGATTCATCTTATTGCAGTATTCACTTCCTTAAAGCGCAATGAAGTAAGTAAATTACTCTTTATGCTAAATAAAATACTTAACTATGTTAAGTTATTCATACCCTGAATGAATATTAAAGGTTAAATCTTAATATTTTAATCTGATACTTCACGTTACATTCTAACATAAGGAAAGGATTTTTTAACTACTTTTAATGTCTTTGAATCAGTTTGTTTCTTCTTTCCCTCTATTATTATTATTATTTCTTTCTATTATTATTGTTATTAACCCAAAGGGCGTTAGTTCAGAAGTTAGGCCTATTCATTTCGTTTTGGCATTTTGCGTCGATTCACTGTAAATATCCGTATCACTTTTCAAACTGTTGCAACCAAATATTATCACCCTGCGTTATATTTAAAGAAATTAAATAATGAAGAATCTGCATAAATGTATGTATGTTTCTCGCATTGTGATAAAACAACGGTTCCTAGAACCATCAACTTTTGAATAACGTAATTCTCCTCCGAATATGGACATCTGGATGCCCGAATTTGGAATTTTTTTTATTATCCGATTTCATATTTCGTAACATTTTAAAGAATTTATGATGAAGAAACTCAACGATTTCAAAGCGAGCAATGTCAACACTGTACGAAAAAAAACTTTTTTTTTTATCTCCAGCGTGTAAGACTGTATCGAAAATAATTTTGCTATATTGCTGTTGAATTGAATTTTATTGTTTAAGCGCGAAGAACATGATATTTAATAAATATAGGTAACACAGAAAACGCCTCTTTGGGCGTAACGTAAAATCTGAAAGCTTTCAGACTTTTTTTTGGTCATTTTATTTTATTCTTTTTATTATTATTCCTTCTTTCTATTATTATTATTATTTGAATACAATGGTTTAAAAAGCAACTTCTCGAGTGACAAATGCAGTTTAAATATCGGCTTATTTCAAAGTAACTTTTATGTAACTTGTTGGGAAGACTTCAAGTTCTCAATTACCGACATTCATATAAAGGGTTGTAGCCTACAAATACGTGAATTCTTTTACTCTGAAGAAAGTTGCATTATCTTACTTTTCAGTCCTTGAGATTTGCAACGTGTAGACTTAAGAAGAAGAAGAAGAAGAAGAAACAAAAAATCAAGGTTTAATTTCCTCACTATTAAAAATGCGTATTTATGTGCATAATTAAACGTGACGCAAAATTAGTAGGGTAGCTACTTAAAATTAATTGCTTTCTAACGAAAGTAAAAAATCGATTACAAGAAAATTATTCTTTCATGCATAACCCTGAAAAATCTCACAAAGTTTGTAAGATAAATCTAATGAAGATAGAATAATAATAAGAATAATAATAGAATAATAAGAATAATGTTTGTAAGGTTAAATCTAATGAATTATCTAATTACACTTCTTTAATCTTCTTTTGCTCTGACGAATTATCGTCTCTGCAACTAAGCTAACACAAACAAGGGCTAAGACTCAACGAGAAAGGTATGTTAAAACTGCGCGTTGCAGTTCAACTAAAAACTAACAAATATTATCTTGTAAGTAGCCAACGTTACTTGCAGGGTTTCAGGCATTCAAGCAATTAAAACAGTTAAACACAAAATCTAACGTCTCCAATAAACTCAACTCTAGAATGCGGATACTAATATTACACACTAACAAGACAAAATATACAAATTTTTTTACAGAATTCTTTTATAGTATCAGGTTATTTGGGCTAAAGAGCCTGCAGCTTTCGGATTCGCCTGTTTCCGCTATGTGTTCATAGCAAACCGTTCAGTCAAATTATATTTCCAGTTCTATTTGGCCGATTGATGAAATTTAACTTCTCTTTTTCATGTTTCGAAAGCGTAACTTAATATATATATATATATTAGATTTATATATAGCATTGTTCTATTATACGTATTATGACACAAAATTGAACTCTTTCTGAAATGACATGCCGATTTTTTCCACATTTCGATTCTATTATATATATTATGCTTAAAAACCAAGGTTTTTAAAATTTGATGAGAAACGAAACAAGTAATTCGATAAAATATTGTTTGATGTATCTTTTTCATTTTCTACCAAGAGTCACTTGCCCAACTTTTCAATTTATGTTAAACTTTTCACTTTCCTTGCGAAAGCGCAAAAACGTCTTGCATGTTCTTTCTCGGAAATTTTTTTATTTTATATTATATTATTATATGTAGAGATTATATCTTTTATCACAGTTGTTATTTCAAGATATTTTGTAAAATATTATTTTAATTGAGTGGTTGAATTATTTTTTTTCAAATAATTATTCTATAAATTTCTATTTATTCATTCAGATTTCGTATTTTATGCATATTTATTCATATAAATATTATCTTTTCGTATCTTTATATTTTAAATTTGATTTGATTTATCTGAATTGCGTTTCTTTCGAAAAACATACTTTGTGACGCAGTATTCATCACGATGCCTTTGAAAAGTGCATTCAGCATTGAAGTGAAATTATGATAATTTTGAGATTTTGCTATATAAATGTCTACTTACCACTTTATTGTTTTCATCTGGATTAACATTTTATTACTTTGGGAGATTTCTTATTTTATTCTTTTGGTCATCCAAATAGCGTTCTTATTATTTCTTACTAATTCGAAATTTTATTACTGTAATTATTATTTGAATATCTATTGGTTAACTTCTTTCGCATTGTTTGATTTGGAAATAGATTCTCTTATACTGAATTAAAATAGGCTGCATATATCTTACGCTCTAACAATGAAAAAGTTGTACTTGGCATATTATTTATACATCATGTTTGTAAGAGACATCTTTGCGCTTTTTACTTTTATAATTGTTGGTTCCATACATATAGATTCCTGCTAAAAAGTAAGCAAGAAAGGCAAAACAGGGAATAAAACAAAAGCTATTAATTGGATATGCGTGAGCATTACTAGACCACATAAGCAAAAATAAAGCAAAGACATACAAAAACACATGTATTAGGTCCATCATATTGCGAAAGACCAAATAAGTCGGAAGAATGCGCAACGGAAACACCACGCTATTAACGGGTATCATACCCACTGGGCTGAAATGCATGCTTGACAATAGCGAGGCAAGCTAGCATTAGTATTGTTGATCACTTGTTGGGCAGTAGTGCCCGTCTCTGTAGTAATGCATATCGGAGTTCGTGGAGGAAACCTGACAGCACACTGCGACCTGCTATCTGTCGTCCCAACATGTCCCATATATGCTCTATGGAATTCATGTTAGGTAGCCACAAAAGGCCACGGCAGATGTTGAATGGTTTCATTCTCCAGATAACCCCGCACCACTTGAGCTCTGTGCGAGCGGGCTTTTCCCACAGCAGCGGCAAAAGCACCAGATGCAGCGTTGCAGCGGACACACAAGAGAGTGTAGAATTTCGTCGTGATACCGGAGGCTGTGACGGAACCACCAGGAATCACGTAGAGGTCGGTGCGGCCGCTTATTGCTATTCCAGCCCGTACAAATAAGCCTCCTCCTCTGTAATGGTCCATTTCGACAATGTCTGGCGCTCGACAGAGCGTCCCTGGCTCTTTCCATATCACTGTCCTATGGGAATCGTTCTAGACGTTAAATCGAGACTAATCTGTAAAGAGTATGTGGTGTCTAATTGCGATGTTCACAGGCCCGATTCAATCGCGCTCTGACATGCGATGGAAATAAAGGAACACAAACCACAGGTCATCGAGCGTAGAGTCCACCTTCACGCAGTCGATGCAACACAGTTTGACAGAATATGGGCCGTCATGCAACAGCAGACAGATGCGAACGCCAGCTATCGTGCTGTTAGAGATCTACGACTTCCTGTATACAGCAACAGTAAGCGATCACCTACCGTTGTGGTAATCCCCCGGCGTCCAGACCCACGTCTTCTACATGGGTTTCGATCCCTTTGGTAACGATCTCACAGCCTATTGATGACACTACGTTCATATTCATCTCTCTCGGAACTGCGGATTGTCTTGCACTAGCTTGCAAGATCCCAAAAGCCCTCCAACGCATTTCATTGCGCAAATGATGTCCTCGGCTCATGCTTTCCGGTTTGGCTATCTCCGGTTATACGGAACTATCGCTACCTGCGAACTAACGTATAGGTCTGCCATGCCGCTTTTTAAGGCGTTGTGGTGCGACTATGGGATTGCGCTTTATGATAATTTTGGCTGCCTATTTGTATTAGGGAATGCGACCTCTACTCATATGCAAATTGTATATTTTAATTCCCCTTTTTAGATTCGTACTCTTTTTTTAGCGTTTGTTCCTAATTTTCTAAGCTCGAGTGTATTTCCAATTACAAAGTGTTTTAAATGACGAATATAGTCATTTCTGGGCGTTTTTAAATTAGGAAAAAAGTCAATTTTGTTACTTTTTATACGAGAAGCTTATAGTCATTATAAAAAAATAAAACACAAAACATCTGAATCCTAGACGACAAAAACTGATTAAGATATTCAATTTTAAAATCTGAGATCATGATCAGAGATCGTACACATATGGAAAATAGACATAACTTACATTTGTGCCCAAAAAAAAGGACAACAATTCTATATCAAAGGTTTTTCAGCTTGCTTAATTCGATACGACTCGTCGGTTCTTAGGTCTTATCTTGGCGTAAAATTACAAAATTAGAACATTTAGGCAAAATCCTTACACCAGTTGTAACAAAGACCTGGTTCCTAGCAACATTTGAATGGATCGTATTCTGATAAAGCCAGCTGTGACCGTTAAACTATCGTGTGAAGAGCTCTTTATGATCACAGATTTTTCCCGGAGTTCGTGAGCTAGTGGGTTTGAATACCTTGCCGGTCCTGCGTCTCCATAATTCACTGATCAGACACTCTCCTCCAGAGAAAGATATATCAGATTTTTTGTACAAGTCCTTAGGCCGAGAACAGGAACATTATACACGCCCAGAGAACTGATTATACTAAGCCATGGAATCGAGATATCCCGGTTTTAGTACCTTGTTTGAAGACCAAGAAGTCTCTAGATTCAGTACATTAATGATACCAGATTCACTTGGATATAGAAAAAGTCCTACACTTTGGTACTTAAATACTTTAGACATAATGACAGATTTTTAATGTATTATGACAGGATCCGGTGAACTCCTGACTTGCGCAGTTTAGCTCAAACGGCGCTATTTGCCTCTTTCAAATTGGACATCTACACAGATTCTCAAGAAGCAGAAGTTCTCCGTGGCTAGAAAAGTCAGAAGAATGATCTATTATGTTTGTGTAATATACATATGTGATATATTAAGTGCGCAGTTATGAATCTGTTCCTTTAAACTTCCGGCTGTAGACATGGCTGGGTGGATAAGGCAAGAAGAAGACGTTGAGAAAACGAATTTCGGCGAATCACCATCTTTATTTGTAGGTACATCAAAACTATTTCTTTGGCAGACAAATTACTTTTCGATCATAGTTGACTACAAATAATTTTTATATACAAAGATAAAAAGATGCGACGTCATTTCAGGCAAATAAGCAGCAGCATGGAAAAATTGCGAGTTACCAGCATGAAAGCGTAAGCGAAAGAGAGCGCAGCAGTTCAAAGGAAGGTGGGAGGAAGGTGATGGTTTCAGGTAGAGAAAAGTTTTGGTTTCCAATTATTTCATTGGGCAGGAGGTATATCTGCATTAAAACGTTACGTATTTTCGAATGACCTCGAATTTTGGGAAAAAGGGTGAATTTAGGGGAACGGTAGTAGACCTTTCAAGAGAACTTTCAATTTGCATTTATCGTTAAAAATGATATTTACAAGATTTTATTTTAAAAAATTATTTAGATCAAAACTCTGTAATTTTCCCCCCCACTATTGTATTTTGCTTTCTTTTGCTACTGCTGTAATGCTTTCTTCTAAAAATGCTTTTCTGTCGCCAAGCCTTTTTATCTTTGAAAGGGGGGATATGTAAGATAAAAAATATGTACATGAAAATTATAATTGAAACTAACGGTAACTCTTTAATTCTCCCTCTCTGTTCTAAACATCGTAATAATTTCTCTAGATTGCGTCATTTCTAGATCATTCCATTCTGCATGGCCTGCACATTATTCGATTAAAAAAAGCGCTGATTACGTAATAATTGGGAACTTAAACTTTTAACTCAAACCAAAACCTTTAAATTCATGCGCTTCCATATGCTATAACTACGCACTTCAGTTCTCTCCGTACGCTGCTTGGTCGCTGTTTCGTTGTACTCGCTTCCTATTGCAATAATATCCAAAGTGTAAATGTTCTTGAATAGGCAGGACTAGAGTGCCAAGTGACTGTGGCTACGCACGTCAACTGGGAAAATAAAAATGGAATTAAAACCGCCAGCCGAGTTTCTTAGACATTACGAAGTGAACATATAGCATACTACGCAATCAGAATTCTACCTCTTCAATATTGAACTAAGATCTATCCTATACAGCTATTACGCATCGACGCTGCTCCATCTTTTCCTTGCATACTATTATTACATATACATATATATGTTTACCTTGTTCTTACTGTACTGTGTAAATAAAACGACGTTCAGTGCTACTCGTACATCTTAATTACAAGCCCACATTGTAAGGTTTTAGTTAAACTAACAAAGTTTTATTTTAATTTAAATCTTTCTATCTCTTCTCAGTTTCAACTTCCCGTTAGAAGAAGCGCGCGTTTTCAGCTTATGCTAATTTAAAGTGGAGCCAAGTGCTATTTAAACGAGAGGTAGAAACCTCTCAGTGTGAGAGAGCTTTTAGTCTCAGATCACGGTCATTCTATTCGACGTTCGTCTGACCAGATAGCAGCTAAATTCTAAGCCATAGTGCTTGCTACGTGATTGCTTATTGAAATAAATCCAAGTGCACTAGTATTAGTAAATCTTGCTACGCACCATTTAGTTAGAGGCCAACTCCGCGTACAGCTCTGTGAGCAAAGATTAATTTAATTTCTATTTAGCTTCAGTTTAAGTTTAGCTGATTGTTCATTTTAGACCCAAGTGTGGTCTTTTACTTTCTGTATCCCTCCCGAGTTGGGAAGTGGTTGTAAATAATATTGATTTAATAAAAGAGGATTTTAAATCCCTTTCAAGTGCAGTTATTCTCCAACTTAATCACAGTATCCTACTACCGAACATAGCTGCATTCAGCTCCCTGTTCAAGATCAGGACTTAAGGAGTTTCACAAAGATGTTTGCCAAGAATATACACACAGAACACTCAGTCCTGACAACATTACGTAAGTTATGAAGAAAAAGCCCACACGTACGACGATGCAACATACATATTTCATTATTTTAACCGAAAGTGTCCTAATGAAATTTCAATTGCTTTTTGAACCCATCGACAGAAAAAACACTAACTTGTTTTACGTTAGTACTTCCAAAACAATAGCAATATTATAACAATAACAATATTAAAAAGCATTCGGTGCAAATGCTAACAACAAAAGACATAAATTTTCGCAAAATACAAATGGTTAAAAATATTTTGTTTTCATTCTCTATTCTAAATATTTCATTTACACTTTATGAAACAAAATTTTGGCAATAGTATTATCATTAGTTTATCATGATAGAAAATCATTTATGTTCTCATGCAGAACATAATACTTATTAATGAATATACGTATACATGGTTAAGGGAAAGCATATGAAAACAAACTAAATTTTCAAGAACTCCCTTCGTAGAGATCTTCCGAAGAATATTAAAGCTATACTTCCAATTAAAATGCTTCTTCAAATAAAACAGAGAATTCCATGATTGTGGATGGAGGAGTTCCGTATATAATAATAATAATAACATATTAAGAGAAACTACTAATTTTTTAAATGATCGTCGTGTATTATAAAAAGTCTACTGAGTAAAATGTTCATTATGAATTCATAAATGAAATGAAAAAATTGCATAACTTCACGTTCAAAATTTCCAAAGACATTACAGAATAAATTTACTAATTTAGATAAAAAGATGTTTTGTCCATATTTAGGCAGAAATTATAAAAATAATGTCGTCCGTTTTGCGGATTAATGATTTTATATTGTTGCAGCCATCTTTCTGAAATTATTAACGGCTATATCCCCACGAATTTTACAGGTATAGGTATGGAAATAGTCTTTATTTAGCTTATTAAGAAGGAAAAAAAAAAAAAAGAAATATTTTACTAATCTTTCTCTGCTAAAATCACATAAAAAGTTAAGATTTTATTTTTCTACAACCCTCACAACTACTTATTATAGTAAAACTGCTTCCATAAAATTCTCTTTTATTTTGAGAGCTTGTAATCGCAAATCATACAGGCATATTTCCTGCTGTTTGCGAGATCGCCCTTCTTTTTGAAACTATCGACAATCTAACAGTGTCTGGTTACTGGGGTAGAAGTCTCGCAGCGTTCTTAGATAGCATTTTGTGGTGATAGTGCAGAGTTCACGTTTAAGTTTCTAACCGGTTATTTTATGCTAATTTTCTGTCCTATTCCTCTAATTAGCATTTTCCCGCCAGAATGTAAATTTCCAGCTCGCGTAATATTCGAGTGAGGTAGAACGAAGAGACTATTTAAAGAAAGGTTTTAGAGGGTAGAATCAGAGCGTGTTCTGCTTGCTTGAAGACCACGTTGCTAATTTGATTCTCTTGGGAACAGTATTCTAAGGCGTTGAGTTATTCTCGCCATTAGACTTGTTACGCAGACCTTAGGTCAGAGTCAGCTCTCACGTTATTTCAATTGTGAAGCCATTAGGTAACTTATTTCTTAGTTTTAGCTACTTCATTACCTCTGAGTTAAGCCCTAACTGTTGGCTTTAAGCACGAGTTGGTGACGACTGTTAAACTTTAACTGAGTTCATAAAAGGCTCCTTTACACCATTTCCTGGTGTCTGTTGGTACTTACAAGATGTAGTGAAAATTCACATATAGTTCTTTCAGAGTTTTGGTCTAGTTTTCGTTACATAAGAAGACCATACTCTGCAATAGTAACAGCCACACTCTAATGATCAGTGCAGTGGGGTTTATCATCTGACATTAATTCAGTTAGAATTACATTCAAATACTAACTTATAAATGGCATTCTTATAGTAGCTACTTTTTAATTTAGATAATTATAAAGAAGA
>KK116314.1:356677-368998 GCA_000611955.2 Stegodyphus mimosarum
AATGGCAACAGACACGAATGAAAAGTGAAACAACGCAAAATTGTGCTTCGGGACTAACAGTTCTTTTGGGGTAATTAAAAAATTTAATTAACCTAATGTTTCTACAGCTTCAGAAGATCGTCATTAAATACGAAATATATTGTGTAGTCTAAGATCTTGCTGTGGAAATACTGTTCATTGAGCTGAAACATTAATTCATCAATCTAAAAACAATAGTTTGAATCAATCTAAAAACAATACTCGAGATTGAAAAGATTCCACTTATTTGGGGTAATTAAAAAATTTAATTAACCTAATGTTTCTACAGCTTCAGAAGATCGTCATTAAATACGAAATATATTGTGTAGTCTAAGATCTTGCTGTGGAAATACTGTTCATTGAGCTGAAACATTAATTCATCAATCTAAAAACAATAGTTTGAATCAATCTAAAAACAATACTCGAGATTGAAAAGATTCCACTTAATAAAATTGATTGTCTCCATAAAGAATTAACTTTGTTTAAACTATTTGGAATATCGTTATGTAGGAAGCGAAAGACTAGCGTAAATCAAAGTATGAATACGATAGGCAGGGAAGGCATGCATCACTTTTTAGGGGGGGGAATAATTAAACGAACAAAATAAGCTAAGGGCTCCAACTTAGAGAAAGATTTAACGAAAAGCTCCGGCAAGCCCCTGCCGACTACATCATGTTTAGTTTCTAATTTAAGAAAGAAAAATTTATTTTCAGTTGAATTGTTTGATTACTATACTTTTTGCAGTTCATCCAGATATAATTCAGAAACCTTGTTTGGTTGCTAATTTTATTGACTGTTCTTTATAAAGACCAAAGAACTATGAGCTACTCATTGGACTTCGTCACGAAATGTTTTATTGTTTTTGCTTTAATTTCAGGTTAGATTGTCAAGTTTTTGCTTCATGCTATTTTATGTTTTACGCTTCGTTTAGACTGAGTAGCTTCTCACCATTGGGAGATTTATTTATTAGATTTATGTTTTATGTTTTTTGTAATATTTTAAATTTTAGAAATATAAACTACTTTTCAGAAACAAAATCACAGATTTTAATCGTACAAAAGTTCGATTTTTATTAATTTGACGGCTTGATGTATTGATGCATTTTTTTTATTATTTTGCATGAATTCTTAAATCACCTCGTTCAAATATATTCAACCTGTTTTTTTGTTTTCCGTAGCAAATTACTGACTTTATTAAAGCCTGCTCCTACTAGGTAACAAAAAGGGAAAATTACTCATTTTGGTTCGGTAACAACTTTTATTTTGGATATTTCTATTAGATAACTTTTAATCCAAAATTTTGCTTACCTGTGAGTTTTGAATAAGATTTGCGCTTGAATATATTCTTCAATGCAGTCAATTCTTCTTGCATTGTAATATCAGGGTAAAAAATATCGCAGTTCACCTCTTCTATGAGTCATACCGGCTCATTAATTTTTCCAGTGTCTTGGAAGCAAAACTCAGGGTTGCCACTCAAACAGGAGAATGAAATTCCCTGACTTTTCCAGGTTTTCCAGGTGTGTTTTAAGAAAATTCCAGTCTATCCGCGTAATGCTCTTTGGCTGTGCTAAGAGGTAAATTAATTATGGTACCACTTGAAAACACAAAAATTTGCCAATTAGATATGACTTTTATATTATCCTCAAAGATTACTATTATAACTATAGTAGGAGTTGTTTTCTCCACTGAAGAATTGAGATCAGAATCTGCTCAATGTGGATAAAAAATGTCTTTTTTTTTCCTGACATTTTGCAGCTAAACGAAAGAAAAATATCTATTTAATGATATTTTTAAATAAATGAAGGTATTTTATATTTATTTAGCTGAATACATAAGCAAAAAATATGTGCATTGAATTTCGTGATGTTATGTCATTATACTGCTAGAATTAGTTTCAGGATTATGCCAGAGAAAATTTCCTGAAATTTGAAAGTATTATTTACTAATGATAAATAAATTTAAGGGGAAGAAGCAACATTAAATGATATAAATAACATTAAAATAATTAAAAAACTGAATTACAATAATCGACGATATTTTGGCGAATATAGTTATATTAAATGGTTAACCTAGATGACTGATTACTATTTTACTGCAAAATAATAAATAAGGCATTTCTTAAAAAGAAAAAGAAAGTATTTAAAAGATTTTGCGGTAGAATCCTACTATACGCTACGGTTTTAACACGATTTTGAAAATTGCCGCCAACACCGAAATGGCCTATTTGCTGCTCATCATAATGTCGCTAAATCCCGTGTGTACCGTACACGGAGGCTATTCTAACCTCCATGGTACCGCTATACTAGGATTAAACCGATTTTATTTGATACCAGAATGAGTATTTTCTTTAGTTCAACATGCAATGCACATGCGCATGCGAGTATTTCGATTCTCGAGGTTACTGAGAACCAAAGTTACTGGAAACTTGCTTTGCCTTTCTTAAAGACAATCTGTTTGGAGCTGCAAGAATTGGCTCTTTGCCAGCTGCCAGAGTGACGCTAACGTGCGCCAAGGAAGTGATCGGCGTCCAACGTTGGCGCAAAACTCGCTTTTTGGGGGGATCGCTGTATGAAATTCCCTGACTTTTCCAGATTTAGACTAAAATAGTTGAATTCCCTGACTTTTCCCTGACTTTTTTGGTCAATTTTCGAATTCCCTGACTTTTTCCGGTTTTCCAGGTAGCGTGGCAACCCTGAAAACTCTTCTTTTATATTTTGATAGTGGCTTGTGTAACAATATATCTTCAGAAGAAGTTCTGCGTTTTTTGTACTTTTTTGGTTGTGTTTTCTTGCATTCCTGAGTTTTATGTTCTTATATTGTACTTAATTGCAAGTGGCTTGTATATAATAATATATCTTCAGCTTAAATTCTCCATTCTTTTTATACTTTTTGGTTGCGCTTTTTTGTTTTCCTGCGTTTTATGTTATTATATTGCATTTCCTGCCTAAAAATTTAAATCGTTTAAAAAATATTATTGGTTTTTAAAATATATTAAATAAATGCTGTTTTTCCTTATGTTCATTTTACATAATTTACACCTTACGCCTGATACAGACTTATATCACTAAATATTAATTATCAGTTTATTAATAAATTTTTTGCAAGCAATGGGATCTTGATTATGCCGATCAATTATCCATGCAAAATGGGCTATCGACCCCTTGAACATCACTGACCCACCCTTTAAAGCGTTTTCTGCTCCCAGGAGTCAGTACCGACATTGCTGGGAACCTCTGGTCTTAAATTCTTATTTTTTCATGACTATCACGTCAGATTGCAAATAAGTGCTCTAAATCATGGGAGAAGAGAAACAAACCAGATTTCTTTGCTCCCGATGAAGAGGGACCTGTACCTCTCTGCCCTCAAAATCGAGAGAGAGTCTTGACTAAAATCTACGCCAAATACAAGGTTGTTGCTTTGCCTAATTTTAAGATGCTTTAAGTTATATAAACAATTTAATTCTTTAATTTCTTTATGTTCTAGTCGTGGCTACTAAATTTCTCATATACCTATAGTAAGCTCAGCTGCAATCTTTATTAACAAAAACCAAATTTTATATATTTAAACGAAAAAAAGGTACATTAGTTGACGCTCTTTTGTTCCGAATTGTGGCTACCGTACAACTGCAAAAATTTCTGGGGTAGTTGCCAAAAAACATAATTTTCTATGAGAATAAAAAAATCAGTATTTTTTATGACTTTAGTACTGAGCCCGTATTATACCTTTTTTTTTTTTTTTTAATTTCTTGAATCCCACTTTTATACATTCCTTTTCCTTTCTAATAATAACACAAGTACATATTTTCCTTTCTGTGTTTCAAACTTTTTTTAATGGATTTCCTTGCTTCATCTCTAAATGAGTGGAATCGCCATATTCTTCAGAAACAGAACTTCGAATGAGAGCCAAGGAAGACTTGGACGAAACTTATCTAACTCTCTCTTCTCTTCCTTTTCTATTTTCTATTTTTTAGTTTCCCTTGTAAGATCTTATCCTCTTCGCTATCATAAAGTTAAAATAATCTTACTAGGAAACCTGGCAACGTCTCGCACAGGCGTGAATAATACTAACACAGAAGAAGGGTAAAATAAATCCTTAATTATTCGCCAAACTCTTAACACAAATGCACGTACTTCGTGTTTACAATAACACTGGCGAGTTGCGATGGAACTTAAGAATGATTTAACCATAAATTCAAAGATAAATATTAGTGCTCGACTAACAATTTAGTTAGAAAGGCTAACTTGGCTGAATCAACAACCTACCTGGTGATACACTTATTAAATGGCCAAAAATGGCGTATCAGCAACTCAGCGTAACAACAGCAAGGCCAGAATAGTAATGTGCCCTAGCTAGCGAAATCACGCTCTGAATAAACTACTATTTTCGTCTGATTTTATATTCATTTAACTTTAAATTTACATCCTGGCGAGAAAATTTGAAAGGAAGTTGAGGAGTTCAGAAAAGATAACAAAAATACTATGAATAATTGGTTAACTGAGCTAAGGGAAACTCTACATCCTGTCGCCTTCTTGTTTCTGCAGTTTTAATATTTTCAATACATCTGAAGTATCTAAGGAGAAATCATAGCTCTTAAAGCTTTTCTCGCTTTCCTTTTTTCTTTACTTTATCAGTTTCCTCTTCTGTCCCGAAAAGTGTCGAACTGAAAGGAGATGGTAAATTTGTGGATGTCCACCAACGACAGTACTCAGTGATACTGGTGATACACTGAGAACCAGGTACCCTACAGACGCAACTGGTCCTTCTTGTAGAGCTAATCCACCACAATAGATTCAACATTTTCGTTTCCCTCTCGCTCAACAGATTCTGCAAAAATGTAGGATAAGAATACACTTAATAATCTACGTTTACTGAACTAGATCTCTACAAATTTAAGCCTTTTTTTTTTTTTTTATAAAAACACCACTGTAGAGTTCAAGTTCGCGAGATGTTCTGGCTAAAAGAAAGAACAGTCAAATTGAAACTTTCATTAACTCGTGCACTAGTTTTTTTATCTTTTCATTACGATATTTCTCCGGCTTTAAAAAGTAAAATAAAGTAAAAAATTACACTTCTAAAACGTCTACGGATTAAGTGAAGCACCTTAATGTATATTGAATTTTAAGTAAATACCAACTTCTAGGAACTAACTGCTTCTACTTTTTGTGAGATTTATTAATACTGGAAACACATAATCTACTTATTTTTAATACAGTTTCGAATACGACGGAAATTGTTTGGCGATCTAACAGCCATGTTAAATGAGGATCCCCGCAAAATCATTCAAGAGACCCTTGAAAAGTCTTCAAATTCGAATCATTCAAGACACGCAGTAACATCCATCGCTACTTGTATAAATTTCTATCACTTAGTTTGAAAATCAACTAACTATGCTGTGTCAAGAAACGTTACACATTCAACACAAAGCCACGAGGAAGGCCGAAACATTTCGACCTTCGTATTCCCCAATCTAGGTTACACACCTCCACACTGTCATCCGCAACACCTTTTTGTTCCGCAGCCATCTGCTCATGGTCCATTAAAAAAGATTAATATTCTACTCGTAAAAACACATCATAAACAGCCGTACTTGTCACTTGCCTACATATTTTAAAGGAGGTGGAATGCAACAAGAAGACGGAGATTGCGAGCACGTGAGTATCTGCTCTTGAAATTCCGGGTTTTCTTGTCTGATATTATAAGCGTGGTCGGGAAAAAAAAAGAGACTGGAAATAATATTTACATGAAATGAAATTTTTTATAAGAAAACGAAAATGCAAACTATACATGCACTTTTGACAAACAAAAATTAGGAAAGTAATTTGAATTATTGATTTTAATCGTTATTTATAGCAGTTTAATTATTGAGCAGTAAAATTATTCACCTGACTTTTTCTGCAGAAATATACTAGAATAAGAACACAGTTCATGACCTACATTTATTAAACTAAATTTCCAAACTTGCAAATTTATTTATAAACTACCACCGTATGGTTGAAGTTCATAAGCTACACTGACTGAAAAAGGAACAGTCAAACTAAAATTTTTATCAACTCCTGCAGTAGCACCGTCTGATACATTTTCAGTCTGATTTTTCTCTGGCTTTGAAAATTAAATATCATTACACTTGAAAAATGTCCATCCATTAAATAAAGCATCTTAAAATACGTTGAATTTTAAAAAATGGCCAACTTCTAGAAACCACTGTTTATATTTTTTGTGATATTCACAATCTGGTTCCAGTTAATTCTGACTTGTCTGCATTCTGATATCAGAATGGCCATTAAAAAAAAAAAAGCCTCAGATTATTTTATTTTTGGAAAATTGTCTTCTCATCAAAAAACAGCTTTGGACTTTCTTTGCCATCTTTGGCAAATTATTTGTCAGTTCAAAGTATTTTGCCAAGAAATACAGCATTTAATACATTTTCGATCTGCAAAACGATGCTACTTTCTTGATGTCCTGCAAATAAGGTACACGGTCCTTCGTGTAGCTAATTTCGCTTCTTTCCGTTTCTTCTGCGAAAGTGTTATGGTAATATTTTATTGCATAGGCTACTGAGCCGACAACATTATCTGTATGAACTTTCGTTACTGTCTTTTAATTTTTCTCCTACATAATTTTACTCTTTTTAGTACGCAAAAAAAGAAATGCAGAAGCAAGCAGCTTTTAAAATTGAAATTCTTTTGACGGCCAAGTTTTAGTTTTATTCTAGAGCAAAAGTTAGTTTTGCACGTTTTTAAAAAACAGATATTATTTTTACTAACAAGAGGAGGAAAACCTGTATTATTTTTATTTATTTACTTTTAATGATGAATTGTTTCTTTTAAGCATTAGACCTTAAACTGTTCAAGTTTTCAGATTGCAAGACCCTTCTGCTTTGCGAGATTTGCTTCTATATGCTAAAAATTTAATAATGAATTTTATTTCAGTTTTTTTTTGTGCGTGCGTGCGTGCGTGTGCGTGTGTGTGTAATTTTCCTTTAGTTACTTTTGTAACGGTTTTTGTCGCTTCAACCTCAGACTTTACTTCTTAAATCAACTTTTCCCTTTGTTATTTTCTTTTTATAACTGCGTAAATATTTATTAAGCTTCCAAATTTTTAATTTACGCTTTTTATTCATGCAGAACGTACAAAAATAGACTGAAGTTTAAAGCAAAATTTAAAGCAACCTGAAAGGAACAAAATGTCTCTTAACGGGTTTTATCTACGAACGGAGAGAATTACATATGTAGGAGTTTAGTAACGAAATTTATTTTTCAAAATGGCATGTTTTGCTTGCGTGAGCATCAAGAAAATTCTTTGAATTTCCGCTTCAATGAATAGATGCTGGGAACCCATTATGAATCCAGTAACCCATACTAAACTCAAAGAACCAGGAATAGTAGCGTTCTTGAGGTTGAATACCGTTTTCTCGTTCTTCCCGCTTCCTTTTTTATCTACAATGAAACAATACAAAGTCTAAACGTTAAGTTCATTTTTGTCCTTTATTGCAACAGGATAACACTTTCTTTCCCTCCTTTTATTCTTGCAATCGAATCAAAAAGAACCATGTCCGTGATGATGAGTCAGTTCAAAAGGTAAACGAATATATTCGCAACTAAATTATATCCAAGCAACAGAAGCGGTCCTCACAGACACACCAATTTCAAATTTTGCTCTTGATATTGTAGCAAATCAACTATATTTCCCAAACTTGCTTTCGTAATGTAGTGGTCATGCATCCATGAAGCAATTATATATAAAGTAATACTTTCTCACAAATTCGCATCGAAAATATGCATAACGATGTCTCGCATACGATCGTCTTGTACAACGAACTCGATTTCGTATTAGGAGCCATATACGAGTTTTGATGTAAATTAAAAAAGTGACTAAAATTTAGCTACGCTATTCTAAGTTTTATTTTCTATTCTGCGGCATAAAATATATTAAACAGAGAGCGAGGTTTGTGCATAAACAAAGAGTGAAGGAACTGAATGTAAACTTGTTCCTCAATATTATTTTACCACTGTCGAATTCCATATCCTCCTGCACCATAAGCCTGAGAAGGGTCAAATGGAAGTTTCGTCTGGTGGAAAGAAGACAAAGGTCCGCGCTAAATGCAACTATCAAACATCTTTTGAAGAAGTACCTCAAATTAGATTAGTGCATATTTCTTAAAATAAAAATCAATTTAATTTGGAAGAGATGCAGTTCACAACCAAACATTGTCGTCCTACTAGAATTGCTGATCCGTTCAATGTTAGTACTGTCTCTGCTTAAGGATCATTCTGAAGAGGAGGACCATTCTAAATAACTTTCAAACCAAACTGAATAACTCCTTGAAAGATGGATTTCTCTTACACCAAAGACAGATGTGTAAATGATTCTTCATCCTCCATAGGAAGGTTAGGAATACTAAAATGATCTAAAAAACAGACTAAAATGACCTAAAAAATAGTAAGTATAAAACAGTACATGTATACCGTACGTAAATATTTTTTACTGAAATTAAATTCGCTAATTCCCAGAGAAGTGTTCCGAATAAAGAATGCCAGTGCGGAGCGGATTATATTTGTTATGCAAAGCACGACTGCATACCTACACGTAGATTTTATAGTACAAATATTTCACATACCATCATGTACAGTATATCTGGCGTCCTTCCCTAATTAATGCGAAACTCTTACATAAAGCACAGCTGCATATAGCTTTTATGCAAATATCGCACAGCAGCAAATACATTAGCTCTAGCATCACTCTGTACTCTATTAATCTTCAGCTCACGTTTTCTTAGTTGAGAGTTACTACGGGTACAAATTAGAAGATGCAGGTGCATTTCCAGGTTGATGATCTCCCAGAAATTTCTTCTCGTGCTTAAAAAAATGTTACCCATCATTGTACAGATCTATTTTCTACTCCGTTTAGCTTAATTCCATTTTATCATTTTTACTGTTCCACCTAAACTTGCACAGAAGACATAAATTTGTGCAGTTACTTACAATGACACACAGGAAAAACTCTGAATTTGTGCTAATCTTAACATCAATCACCAAATCTTTTACCCTGTATTTCTTCAACTGTGGTAATTTGATGGTGATAATTTATCAGTTTTTTTTTTTTAACCATGGCTAGGGTTCGCTTCAGTTGTGCGTGAATGCAAAGCAGATTTTAATTTCCTTTCATATTATTCTTCACAAATAGCGGAGGCCTACTTTTTTATAATCTTTATTTGGTATGTAATATATAATTATGTTAAATAAACGTTCTGTTTCAATCAATAACTCGTACGGAACTTAATTACTTCAGTGCTAAATTCTGGTTCAGTGTAGACAGTCAAATGGAAGTCTTAGTCTTCTCGTTCAATAATACCGAACTCAGAAGACGATTTAAACATGGCGTGTCGTCAATGGAGAGCAGAGGCTCCTAATCGTTTTGGCTCGCGGGATCCTTTTTAGAATCAGTTTCTACAGCGGAGCACCTTAAGCCCAAAGAACGTGTTGAGAGTCACTCAGGAGTATGCTAGGAAAAGGAAGAGGAGATAAACAGTAAAGAAATATACAGATTAGACATATCTAAGCAACCGCCCAAGATCCATGCAACGAAATAATTTCAAAAGCTTCGGAATCATCCATAATAACTTATTTTATTCATAATTAACAACCAATACCCATGGTTTTCTCAAGACTTTACCACACAAAAATATTTTGTCAAAACTCAATCAAACCATTTGCGTTTTATTACTGATAGCAACAATAAACACAGCTCCTTCAGTTTAATCATTACATTCAATTCAATTAAAATGAATATTGGCTCATTATTCACTATTCAAAATTTTTATTATTCATTGTAAAAAAAAAAAATTCCGATTTAATTTGAATTCAACTGTAGTTCAGCAGCAGGTCTAAATTAAGATACAATATAAAATAACATAAAAACGTTTATTGAAACATGCGTCGTTGCAATTTTTGGCCTAATTTTCTTATTTTAAGTTCAACTGATGATAATTGCTGGTACCTCACAGAACCAATAGAACAATTTTGCTGAATGTGTGATGAAGTTAAGAGGTCATGTGAACATACGCAACTATAAAGTCACAAAAATCGCGTGATCTATGACGTCATATGCTACTTTTTGCAAATTTTCGAATTTTTTTCCGCTACTTTAGTTGAAAAATTTCTGGCAACACAGCTTTAGAGTTGTTATTATGTCCACAATAAGAATTAAGAAAAGATAATAACTCGCAAACACGAAGAGGTAACTTCTAAAGGTGAGCAGTTAGTGAGCTTCTAAAGGTGACACAAATAATTAATAAAATAGTTAGACACCTTTAGTTATTACACACTTAAAAGATTATTTTTTGCTCTCTGGCGCAAGGATCAAAATTATGCGATCCGCTAAGCAAAGATAGGCGCGAAGCATTCAGCAATAAATAAAAGTCTACGAGAAATTTTGAAATAATCTCTACAGAATACGCATTATCATCTCAAATCATGTGTGCGTGCAAAATTTTAAGAACGTGGGCTCAGTAGATGAAAGCAAACATTAATGTCAAGTTTTGAGCTGAACAAACAAACATAAAGACCAATCTACACTATGTCCATAAATTAAGGATAAAGCAAAATCAGGCAAAGGAAGAGTTAGAAGCAAAACAAATTTGACTTATTTGTAAAGCTTTATTAAACAAAAGGTAAAGAACAAAAAAAAAAGATGCTATATGCTTGATATTAATAAAAGAATTAGCGATTTTTTCTCCCTGGAGCAAATTACAGAAAAAAAACCTATTTACAAAAAACCAATATTATATGGTTGGTATGATTGTTAATACATTGTATATCTCCCAGACGATGCAATACAGTCGTACAACGCCTAGGCATGCTGAGTATCAAATTATCGATCTGATCTTGGGGGATATTACACCACTCAAAAAGCAATGCTCTCCGAAGTTCTGGTAGACATGTAGGAGGAGGTTGACGGGCTGCAACTCGTCGGCCAAGCATGTCACACAAGCGCTCTACTGGATTCAAGTTCGATGAGAATGCTGGCCAGTCCATACGGGTGATATTCTCCGATTGAAGGCATTCACTTACGATGTTTACACGGTGAGGACGGGCGTTGTCATCCATAAACACAGATTGTGCTCCCATGGCGCCCCGAAACAAACGTACATGTTATTCCAGAATGACGTCGCGATAGATTTGGCTTGTCATGGTTCCAATTTGAACATGCAGGTCAGTTCTGGAACCCAGAATAATTCCACCCCAAACGAGCACTCCTGCACCATCGTAACGGTGTCGTTTAATGATTTTTTTTTGGTGGTAACGGGTATCTGGAGCTCTCCATATGAGAGTCCGGCGAGAATCAGACTGCAAGCTAAACCTGGACTCGTCGGAAAACATCACACAAGCCCACTGTTGCGGTGTCCACAATGCATGCCTCTACTCCAGGCTAACCGCAGGCGACAGTGAGTTGCAGTAAGTGGAACGCATCTGACAGGTCTACGAGCATATAGGCCAATCTGCCCTAAGCGTCTGTACACGATCTGCCTTGATATTGTCGTACCAGTGGCTGAGGAGGGCTGACGAGACAGGTCTGAGGCTGTGCTCCGCCTGTTTCCTTTGGCAGTAACGGCCAAATACCGGTCCTCATTCGGCGTTGTAACTCTGTGCTGTAACGTCTACTCACATTACCATCATCTTGGAATTGTTGCCAAAGCCTGGAGATGACAATCTGGGCAATTCCAAGTTCGTCTGATACTTCCAGTTGGGTACGCCCACATTCCAGACGGCCGATAATTCTACCACGTAAAAAATCATCCAAATGCGTCCTTTGTGTCATAACTATTGGGTTATTGCACTGAAATGCTTATAAAGCGCCTGCGAACAATTTTACTTCTTTGCCTGTATTCCTTATATATCACTCTCTTACACTCTCGTCATTGTGACGTACCATCGGTGTCATCAGGTTACTTCCTGAAATATGCATATGATTCTTGAAGATGTGTGTAGTGATTTTACAGGTGATATATTTATTTTAGAGTTTGATTTCCGCGTGACTCCGCATCATCCTTAATTTATGGACATGAGTGTAAATAAAACTGTTTAACAACTATTAAGAAAACGCTAAATTGATTTTTACTAAAATAGCGAGACGCGCGAAATATGGCATAAAACAGACTGTTACACTGAAAATGGAATGTTTGGTCAGCCTAATTATTAATTAATCTGCAATGATAGAGATCTTGATTTTTAAAATATTTTGTAAGTTATATAGGGTACAATATTTTCAAAATCGACTCAAAGCTTTCTGATAGTGCTATATATAT
>KK116314.1:370058-389481 GCA_000611955.2 Stegodyphus mimosarum
TAGAATTTACACACACACACACACACAAAAAAAAAAAAAAAAAAAAACCGCGATGAAAAGGAAAATGCCATTGTAAATACATTTTCGATTCTCTTCAAATTTAATGTTATATTCATAATTTTATTACACAAGTACGACACAGTGTTGAAAAACTCTTGGAAGCTCTTGGTTTTGAAATAATGACGTCTATAACTTGTTGCCATTTAATAGGATAATGTGTGTAATGTATTATCCTATACATTATACATAAGAAGTACACTGAAAGGCCAGAAGTCATAGGATAGGAGCCTGAGGTAAAAGCTTGAGTTTCCTCTTAGCCCTCAAAAGTGTCTCGATACATCGCAGCAAGGAGTCAACGAGTTAGCGAATGTGTTACCCGCAAATCCTACAGTGTATACCATAATTGCATAAGACTGGATGCAGTTTGATCTGTTGTTTGTGAAGTAGTTTTCAATACATTCCATAAATGCTTGAAGAAGTTTTTATTGGAAAAAGCGAAGACCCCGAAAATATTCTTCATAAAATCTCTTCAATGGCAACCACATATCGTAGGCATGTAGCACTATTCTGTGGAACCACTTCTATGTGGAAAAAAGATAAATACGAAAGGGAGAAAATCTGAGAAAATGACCACTTACCTTAGACTGGAGACTGTCCATTCCAAACTAGATAGCAACACGCCAACCCCGTGATCATGCCCAAAACCTTCAAAAAACCATCAGCATGAACTGTTTCTTGGAGACGTGAAAATGCATAGCAGTGGCCTACGCCACATTATTAACGCTTGGAGGAAAAAAGATGGAACCTTGATTCACCAGATCATGCTACTCGATACCACTATTCTATCGCCCAATTCTGATGTCTTCGTGCCCATTCCAGTGTTGAATTCTGTGACGATTCCTCAAGAATGGGGTACGAGTTAATCTACGGGCTGCCCAATTCAACGGAATTTAAATAAACGATGAAAACTCCTTTCAGACACATCCTGTCAAGAGCGTATGTTGAAATCAACGTTATTACCTCTCGTATAAGTAAATGTGAGCTTTGCCCTTCGATGGCGGCAACGGCTCAATTCATCGCTTTCTGCGAATGAATAAACCCTTCTACAGATAGTCACGATACATTCTTGATACTGCACACCTAACAATGCTAAATTCATCAATAATCCCTGAAAGTATAAAATCTGTTCTTCGAGTATAATTAATTATATCCTGCTAAACTCAGAGAGCTATCGGTAAGCATTCATATTGAAAGAAAAGTCAAGCAGAAATGAACGTTTGATGTTTTAGGTATAGTGCCACTCTGAAACACTGTTACTTTGCAGTTGTCATCTTACTATTATTCCCATGACTTTTGGCCTTTCAATTTATTTTAGGAACTTATATGTAACAAACTTATATGCACTAATGTATTAATTGCCTCTTATGGTTAAGATACAAGAATTGTAAATGGCAGATTCAAGTATCATCGAGCGACTCACTTGCGTAACCGAACATATGCATGATCTCCATCAGTCTTGTCTATGCTCACTGCTGCGTTATAAAAACGAATTCCTCATTCATTCACATTATTTAGTTATTTGCCCAGAAGGACTATTAATTCCGTTTTGTCATTTTGCGTTGATTCACTAAAAGCATTGTTTCACTTTTCAAATTGTGGCCACCAAATAGTATCGCCCTGTATTACATTTAAAGAAATTAACTAATGAAAAATCTGTATAAACGTTTGTATGTTTCTCGCATTGTGATAAAATAACGGTACCTAGAGCCATCAAATTTTAAATAACATAATCCTCCTGCGAATATGGGCATCTGGAAGCATTTTTATCTGCAGCGCGTGAGACTGTGTATCGGAAATTCTAAAGATATGTTTATTTAAAAATTATTTTGCGATATTGCTCTTGAACTGAATTTTATGGTTCAAGTGCGAAGAAGACTATATTTAATAAATAAAGGTAATAGACAAAATGTTAAAAAAAAAGAAGCCCCTTTGGACGTAATTTAAAATTTAAAACCTTTCAGATTTTTCTTTTTTTTATTTTAAATATTCTAGCCGTAACTTACAATTTTAATGCTGCCACAACTCAAGGTATACAGTTAAAAATAAGTTACAATAAACGCTGAAATGTCTCCAGATTGGGTGTACAAATTAAATAACTGCTAAATCCACCAACACCTAGGAAAGAGTCAAATATCGTAACTACAAAAATCCCACATCAAATTCTCTTACCAGACAATTCCTGACTCAAAACAATAACAATTTTACTGGAGCAGAGAAATCAATTTTAACTAAGCATAAATAGCAGTTAAAAAAATACTTCACTATTTAACCTTTACTTCCGCGTTAAGTGAATTTTATGAAGCTTTTGAGCGAATTAGTGTAAATGACGAGAAGAACAGAACACTGTAAAAATAAATTTAATTGTTAGGAAATTAATATAATTTCACAATGTTATCTGGTTATATGAATTTTAAAAAATTAAGATTTAAATTCATGACAACGTACAGCACAGTACTAGCTCTGTATATCTGCAGGATGGTTTAGCTAGATACACAAAGTAACCTTTTATTTTGTGCCGGATAAAGTCGATCAGCTCTTAAAACTTCACAAAAAAATATGTTTTCTGCATCTACTACTCCCGATTACATCATCTGTCTCGAAAACAATTATATTTACAAACAAGCAGAAGTTAGTGATATTCATTATCTGAAACAAAGTTATAAGGTATTTCTCTCGCCTACTTCGCATGTAGTGGTCAGCACGCTCGACCCATAACCGAGAGGTCCGTGGTTCGATTCCCGGCGAAGGTGTTGCTCATTTTTCATCACTTCTGCTTCCGAAATAACCTAACGTCTCTACAAAGTGAAACGGCAGTTCTATTAACTTTAGAAGATTCTGACGGAAAATCAACAATTGCAAGCACTTGCCATGGATATTACTTTTTGCTTTTCTCTCCCTTCTTTCCACCAGACATGGGTATTACTTTTTGCTTTTCTCTCCCTTCTTTCCACCAGATGTATAGCATTCTTTTTTGCTATTTTAGACAAACAAGAGAATATTAAAAAATTTCATTATCATTCCAAATTTGAACCCCGTCCCCAAACAAAACTCAATTTTACAAGGTTTTAAAAATTCAGATCTTATTCATGAATTAAACATCCTCCACCCTCTTTTGATAGCTGGAACAAATATCTCACACGTTAAAAGCAATCCGATCTTAACATGAATAACGATATCGGAGAAAAAAACAAAACAAAACAGCATCCCAGTATAAAGTTCCTCTCTTAAAGCAAATCCCACATTAAGCGCGTATCACATTCTTATCGGATGGACGTGAAAAAGGAATATTTGATTACACTATTAGCCGCTTAAGCTATTTTTTACGATTCGTTTATTCATAGGCAAGCAAAGGACGCTTGTTGCAGCTTCTCATTCAAACTATTACGAACATGATATCAATGGTTATTAGAAGAGTGATTGGCAGAGAAGACGTACAGACGAGTGATTGAAATAGGGAAAAAAATAATCCTTCATTCATCGGCGTATCAGCCATCAGAATAATGACCGATATCAGTAATTGCTCGCTTACAAATAACTAAGTAGTAGCTGCAGAACAGAAGCGGTTAACTTCTGTACGTATTAGGGACAGATCAAATCAAGATGTGTGTTGGTGCCACCAGCCTCAAATCTTGTTTTGCTGATACTGAGAACTGTGTGCGGGAACAATAACCACAGGTTATTTCAAGAAAACAAGTTCTTTCATTTCAAACAACAATAGTGCTTCCATAACGAACGTAATCTGTTCCACAACAGCCTTCGTTACACGGGATACTGTTTTCCACAGATTACTAATAAGGGGATAATTTTAATCGGTTTTCGAGCCCAATCGAAAATCGTAAAGCTCAATAAAAATTCCTTTATAGAAATTCAGAGCATACTAACAGCACTACTAGCGGTGAAAATGCAGAAACCTATGAATTATAAAAATTTAAATTATTTAATTACAATTTATTAGTTACATTACATTATAAAATATCGATATTGTAAAATTACTTATAATTATTCATTTAATTATAATTATTTAACTCAAGCCTGGGCGAATGTTTGGGCCAAACAGCCATATCTGGAATTTAAAAAAAGGCGGGTTTAAAATAAATAGCAATTTTTGGGAATAAATTTTTATTATCAGAGAAACCGAATTCTAACATAAAAATAAATAAATTTCTAACAAGCAACAATTTAATGAGATAATAATTCTGTTTTATATCTTCTGCCATTTTTTAAACCATAGATTTTAATTGTGTAGTGAAAATTCTTAAATCTGCTTTAGATCATCATCGATGATGCTTGATTTAAAATGTTTTATTCAGATTAACAACAGAAAATATTTATTCTCACTTGAAGATTGGTGCAAAAACAACCAACATTTCTAGATCAAAATTTACAATGCTTTTTTCTTAAATCAGTATTACACTGCAGGTCTACAATCACAAGTTGTAGCTCATGCGGTGTGCAAACAATTTCTATTGAAAACGGATCATAAGCTATAGCGAAACTTGTTTCAGTTTTTCAAAAAATCGCCACCTTTCGCTAATGAAAGATAATCAATGATCTAAAAAATTTTGCCTTGATTTGAACAAAACTAAAATAATTAATAAGATGACAAAATTCAAAGTATAATATTATAATTTCAAATCTATTTTATTTGAAGAGATATTAAAAGATAGAAAAAGCAAGCTTGTGTAAGAAATACGATTACAGCTCGCAGGCAACACATAAATGGTGGCCGGCGGTTTGCCATGATATGATTTATTTAATCAAAATTATTATAACTTATATTACAATATTCTATTTATAATTGGTTAGCAATTTATTAATTATAAAAATATTCATATACACTATATATGTACACAATGACACATGTCTTCGTTTTAGTCTTCCCTGTTGGCGACGTAGCAGTGTTTTACTATTTTGCACATCTTTGCCTTTGGTTTTATGATAGGCCCAGGTTTCAAAAAACTGTACTATAAAGGAGTCTAAAGCGGATTTCTTCTTCTTCATAAAGGTTCTGAAGCAATATCTGGCTGGCATTGTCCTTTAATAGACCAGTCATTTCTGTCATCTCAACTTACCGAGATGCCATTCCTTGATTCTGCACTGAACCTCTTTCTACTTCTAAATAAATACATTTACATTTCAAGAAATGCGGAAATTTGGCGTTGATCCTTGATGTTATCATCTTTAACAGAAAAACACTTCATTCTAAACTGACTACGAAAATGTGAAGATTAATTTCAAAAAATTTTTGGCTGAAGAAACACACATAGTTTTATAATATTTAAAGTAATAAAACTTTGTTAGTACACTGGTGTGCAAAACTTAAACAACAGCAGGCTTTTTTGCCATAACTCCACGAGAAATCAACTGAGAGACATGCAATGCAGAAATGAAGGACAGTATTATGTACGTAAAGGATGACGAAAGCATCGGAGCTGAAAAAGGAATACAATGCATACGGTATGGAATCAAACAAAAACAAGCTTTATTGAACGCATAGTATAGTGACTCATGATTGTCTATCCAAGAGGAAGAACAACAAGCAGATGTTCCTTAATATGGGATATGCCCTCCCCCCACTGCAATGGTTGCTTCGCAACGTTTCCGCATACTCAGAACCAGCTGGTGCAACATTTTTTGAGGTAGGAGTGCCCATTCCTCAATCAGCATCTGTATGAGCTGTTGGGTGTTCTCCGGAGGATGTAAGCGTGCTGCAATGCGTCTCCCCAAAGCATCCCACATATGTTCGATGGGATTTAAATCTGGAGAGTACGCTGGCCAATGTCCGATGTGGTCGTGCATTGTCATCCATAAAAATTAAGTCTGGGTCAATGGCACCTCGGAACAAACGCACATGGGGAAGGAGTATCTCCTCACAATAGCGATTCCTGGTTACAGACCCTCTGAGGAAAACGTGGAGCTCAGTTCGCCCGTTCAGCATAATGCCTCCCCAGACAAGAACTCCAGGACCGCCGTTACGGTGTCTTTCCTTGATGTTACTGGGATAAAACCGGGTCCCGACCTCTTTCCCAATCAAAACGCGTTGAGAATCGCTTTTGGTACTGAACCGACTCTCATCCGTAAAGAGGACACAACGCCATTGATCAGTTGTCCAGTTTTTGTGCTCTCTGCAGCACTGTAAACGGTGGCCAACTTTCAACGGGAGGCAGCGTTCAGGACGACGGGCGAATATGCCCCCTTTGTAAAGGCATCTGGCCACAGTAAACCACGACACTTGTCGCCCCGTTGCTGTACAGACTTGCTGAGCAATGGCGCTTGCTGACTGCTGTCGGCCTCTTTTCGCCTGCAGGACGATATATCGGTCATCCCCTGCAGATGTCGTCCTCAGGCGGCCACCACCAACCTTTCTAACCTATGGTTTGGAACGCTTTCCAAGCGCGCGAAACGACACTTTTGTTGATTACGAACTCTGCAGCTACACTGGTGACAGTACGCCCCTCCTCTAGCTTTCCGATCATTCTTCCACGTGTGAAGTCGTCGAGGTGATTTCTTCTAGCCATATTTCATGAACTATTCACTGCCACTTGCTGGGAATATGTTGAATTGCGTCTCCATCCTTCTTTTTATTCTACTGTTGCTGCGCGCGCCGACATCACGCGTTTTGTGTACGCTCACGTCGCCTCTGACGTTTCGTTCCTGATATTTACATACGCATGACTTTTCTACTGACTTACGTGTTCATTGTACTGATCTCCAGACCTCCTTTTCTGCAATTTCATGGCTATCAGCTAAATTTTTACATTGTTGCTTAAGTTTTGCACACCAGTGTACTATTCACGATGACTTAAAAGCAATATCATCACTATTTCCTTCTCCCTGGTTATATAGTCGACTGTCTGATTCTCATTTAATCACTTTTCGTAGCTATCTTCTCAGTTATCGTAGAATTTCTCAGCTTACGTTCAGTCTAGCATAATGTTAATATAATAAGCAGCAAAATTATTCAAATTTGAATTAAATAATTTACTTAATGACTTTTCTTGAACTTGACTTAAAAAATACTTTTATCGCAAATAATCCAACTAAAGTAAGTGAAGCATTAATGACATCAATTTATTTAAAAAAAACGCTTCCATTTAGCGGCACATTACACGCCCTTTTCTAGCATTAAACTTCATTGTTAGAATTAAGATACTGATATTGATTTACGTTTATGGAAGTGAACTACATAGATTGTACTTGCTTAGGAAACAACATGTCATCTGCATCAGTGATTTTGTGTAGTCTTCCATTAATCTGAAATGGAGCTCTTACTGTATTTTCTACTCAAAGAAATCGAGTTAAAATTTATACTGGTAAAACCTCATCCTAACAGGCTTTCCAAAGTTCATAAACTGAGTCTCAAAGGCGTTGTGTTGCCTATAGTTCATTTCATGAGACTTAACGCTTAAAGGTGCATTAAGGACGATCGCGGTTGACTTGCGATTTCAGGTAACCCTACAAGCAATATTTCCACGGATTGAGATCTGGGGACCAGAGACGTCAAGAACGACGGAAATGGCGGCTCAGCACTCGATCCTCAACAAACGATGTGTGCAAGAGATCTTTCACACATGTAGCAATATGGGGTGGAGCGCCATCCTGCATAAAAGTCATACCGCTGTTTACGTTGATGCGATTCTGCAACATATCAGCGTCACATTGACAGTTTGAATAGCAGAACCACGCATTTCCTCGAAGTCAAACGGTCCGATCATGATTGAAGTGATAAATCCACATCACACCGTGGACCAACACCCAGAGGCAAGGAAAGAAAAGTGACAAAGTCATGACGGGAGTGATTCTCTCTTTCGCTAAGCTCATCTCATACATGATTCTCATGCGGCGTCACTGACATTTTGCTGCCCAGCGCCATATGTTGGCCTATTTTTGCTTTTTTTTGGGAGGGGCGGGGCTTTCAATAAAACCCCATGTCATTTTCAAGCATCTGTGTCAGTGTTTACCACTTCACCTACATTATTCAGTGAATTATTGAATTATCAAATGTTAATGGGCTTCTGGGACACCCGGTATATAATATATATATATATTGTGCATTTTTCTTTAAATTTCATTAATTTTTTGAATTTAGGTATTGCTTGATTGAAAAGTTTTGGATTTAAGATTTTAAAAATTTTTTGTAACATTTAATGGATTATTTGAAATGTATTAATTATGAATTTCAATTTTGTCTTTGTGAAAAATTAGTTCTAAAGTTTTTACTTTATAAATTACTTTATAATTTTTCAGCAGCCTAATGCGCGAAAATACTAGGCATGTTTATATTTTGCTTTTTAAAAAATTGTTTTGTAATTATATACATATATAGAGAGAGGTAGATATAGATATATAAGATATCAAAATGTGAAGAAACATTTATTACCTAATTAAAACTTAACTGGAAACAGGAATTAAAAGGAGTATTTGTAAAATTAATAATTTCATTTCATATTTTATACCTTACATATATACATATAATATAATCAAAACAAATTCAAATATAATATTCAGTATGGCAAATATTTTAGAACAATTTCAAAAAAGAATTAAAAGCAAATGTACTGGAATAAAAATTCTTGGCAACCGCTTAGTATTTGAACTAAGAAATATCGTCTGCTAGTTTTAAATTTATTCTTCCAAAATACCGCATGTAAATAAGCTACGGACTGAAGGTTATGTTTCTGCGCTTTTCAAAGAGAAATATTCCATTCAATACTTCAAAAACGCTGTAAAATGCATGGTGTTGAAATTTCTAACAGCAAAATAAGCAACATTATTGACCGGAAAGGAAAAAAAAATGTCTATCATTACTTCTTACACGGAAAGAAGATTTCAAACGAATAACTTAAAAAGATACCTACTGTTTCGCTGGTAACAAGAGAAAATCTGCAGAAATCAATTGCAAAATCCTTAAATATATTTGTAACAATAATGAATAAAATAATAAACCAAGATCTACAACTTTTAAAAGTTAAAAATATAACATTCATCAGCTTTTGCTGAGTTGGTTCAAAGCAGAGCAATTAGTAGAGCCTTGTATGAAAATTATTTAGCAGGAGATAAGTGGAAATATATTGTGACCCCTAATGAAACAAGAGTTTATCTAAATAACAACAGCAGGGAAAAAAAAAATTCTGAAACCTTTCAGGTTTTATATTACGCCTAGACGGGCGTTCTTTTAGCTACACACTATACATGATTCGAGAGCATTTGGGCTTATGTCACATTGGCTAAAAATATTTAAAAACTCATTAAAACCTAATATTTAAATATCTTAAAAAATAATCTTAATGATACTTAAATAATATCTTATGATTATTTAAAAACTTAATATATCTTCAGAACTGCTCGCTTTGAAAGTGTTAGCCCAAAGGAGTAATATCCCCAGAAGGGCTATTAATTTCATCTTGGCATTTTGCGTCATCGCTATATGTCAACGGTGTTTCACTTTTCAGATTGTTGCCATCAAATAGTAGAGCCCTGCATTATATTTAATGAAATTAAATAATGATGTATTTGATTAGCGCTAATTAATTAATCAATGATATGATTTTTATCTGTATAATAGTTAGTACCCATGAGAATACCATTAATTTGTAGCTAAATGTGTTTTGATATTTAGCATAATTGTGAAAATTTGTGCATTTACGTATCCCAATTATCAATTTCAATAATGCTTTGACATTACGTAAAATTAGACTACTGTAAATTTCATTAAGAAGTAGCGTAGTATATCAGTTTTCGAAGTCATAACAATTTAATCTTTACGCGAATTTTTTATAATGATTTTAATTTTTAGTAATTGGTAATTATCCAAATATTGATAGTTTTATAAACGTACATTTGCTATGAATCCGAATTTTACAGGATTTATGTGAAATTGAGGTAGTAATTTAATATTGAGAAATTTATTATACTGGGCTTTACTGGAAATTTTAAGTTTTATATGAAATGCCTTTAAGCTTTTTAAAGTATTCTTCAGCATAAGAGATTTTGCAAGTAACTTCTTTTCTAATTACATGTTATTTACTTCCAGACACATTTTTTTTCAGTTAATACTTACATTGTTGGCTTTGTTAGTAGAGATAATAATGAAATTTGTTCTTGAGTTCTCTAATTTCTTTATTAAGCTCAAAATAATTAAAATTGATTTTAGTGAAATAAAGTTTATTATTAGAATTTTTCATTTTGTTGCATACATGGTGCTTCCATTCCTGAAAGAAATTAAGTGGATAACTGTGCTTGCAACTGGTGTTGATGTTAAATTGGTTTATGATTTATTTTGTTAATATTGTTACGGATTATTTTCCCGTGCAACGCAGCGCGAGACAAATTTGAAGAGAAAGCTACGCCGGAAAAGTAAAAATACAAGAACGAGTGCAATTAATATTTAATAAATAAATATCTCGTAATTGCTGTTGCCATCCAGAAAGATCGAGAAAATAGATTTTACCAGAATGTTCTTGTGAATAATTAAAAAGATTATAAAAGCCGAATTAAAACACTTCAGCTCAGTTGCTGTTGTTGTAAGTGAACTGTATGTTTACTTAACGCTGTTATTAATCTCAGCGAATTCGCTGTGAGATTGGATTAACTTTCTCTGTTTTGAATTGAGTTCTGTTTAACGTTTGAGATACTGTGATATTGTACGAATATCTCTGAGGAAATATTTCAGCATTTTGTTTTATTTCTTAGAAAAGAATAAATTTTATTAACTTTTTATCGACTTGTGCATTCAATCCCTTACGAACCCGTACGCACGCAACAATATTATTTAATAGAATTATTAATATATTTAGTAGGATTATGTTAAGATATTTATTAGGATAATTGTTGTGATTTATTATGATTTATTTTGTTAATATATTTATTAGGAATTTTAGGTTTTATTAGGATCCTAACAAAAACCATTGTATTGCCAATTCATAAACTAAATCTTCATTCTTGAATAAAATTAAAACACAACTCAAAAACGTTTTCAACAGCTCGGGCGTTTACTTCTGCGTTTCTTTTTAGAGCCCAAAATGGTATAAAAAGAGGGATATTAAAGTATTAAAAAATTTATTATTTATCACCTTATTTACTGTCTGAAAGAAAAAAAAGGAATATACAAAGAGACTTGCAATCTGAATAGTACTACGAAACTTCACCTTAAACATCAGATTTTATTTTGCATGCAGACGATAATTTTGCAATACAGCCCCTTACTGTTATTAGAAACCTAGTTTATGTATGGCACCCGGGGTATAAAATAGCACTTGTTACAAAATATTGTTACATCCAAATAAAATTAAATTTCAATGATCAATTTAACATTGTATTTAGCAGCGCACGTTTATAGCAAAGATAAATATTATTCGTTGAAATAATAAGATTTGTTACCGATTGCGAAGTTTACATATATCTAACGCGATTATATTGAAGCTGTAAATTATATCATTTCGAATAAGTGTTAAAAATAGGAATGTATAACACTTTGCCAAAAGAAAAACTTCAAAGTTATATTGCCACTAAATCTGAACTCTTAAACTTAGATAGCTTACTGTAAAACAAATTTGACAAATCTTCCAGATATCGACAGATATTCCTCCTTTCCTTCCCACCCCTTTTAAAAATTATCCGCATTTCCTGTTTACCCGTGCATTAATTAACAGAGATAGTAGGAAATTTATTGTATTCTCATAATCTGAAAGCGTATGAAGAAAAGTATAATTTTTATACGGACTGCATTAAAAAAGCACATTTCCATCAGGCTTGTTCGTTTCCATTCATCTTCATTACCAATTATTTATCAAACTTTCAAGCATTTATCAGTTCCTCCAACGAAGAAGAAAAACAGCTGACCACAGAACGAAATCAATATCAGAGAATATCACGATTCATTCTGTTTTTTGTTGCCTGCACAATAATTTCATTCCGGGAGGGGAGAGAAACATCAGAAAAATTGACGTCCACACGTTCCACTCATCTCGAGGTACCAGATAGCTTTCCAAGAACCGTTTGATAAAAAAAGTCAAATAAAGTAAAAACTAAAAGGAGAAAAAATGCCATATGCCGCAAAGGAAAGCCAATATGCTGTTTTCGTCAAGACTAGCAGTGCTGATGCCAAAACAGCGATTGAGCTCAGCAGGAGAAAAACAAAAATTTAACTGAATTTTATCTGCACTTGTATTCAAAATTAAGAGCTTTTCTACATTTGATCCATTATCCCTACAGCTCATGGGCAAAAGAAAATTTTGTATGTTATAAGTTGATATAATAAAAAATAAATAAATAATATACCATACAATAGTAATGGTACAAATGCATTACCCTGCCTCAAGCTCACTGGTTCAGGAAGGTCCAAAACTGAGGTTGCAAAACCGAACAAAAAAGAAAGCTAAATAAGGGCATGGATTCTCTCTAATAGTCATAACTGTTCTCATACCGAGAATTCAGACTGAAAGATGAGTCCCTGTGGCAGTCATTCCCACCCCCGCAGCAATCCTTTTTTTCGGTCGCAGATATATTTAGAAAGGGAGGGCTAATTGCAATTAATTTCCTTGCCAAAATCAGACATTTTCCATAGGATTTGGGGCTGAAGATCTGGCTGGTTAACTCATCTGTTTAATACCCTCACTTTCCAGAAAATCATCCACCACATTAAACCTATGTGGACGAGCGTTGCAGTCCATAAAAATGAGCGGAGGACCAACTGTATGCCTGAAAAGACGAAATTACAGCTTTAAAGATCTCATCCCAATACCTCACAGCAATCACAAATTTTTCAACGTCATAAAGGTCTACGCGCAAGTCCAACTTAAAACCTAACCATCAAATCTCCACCGACGTATCAGGCCATTTCTCGGATGTTGAAGGACAGCAGTAGGTTCTTAGTTCTCTCCCTGCTACGTCAAGAATCAGAGATTAGGCTAAATCAGAACTCATTTGTGAAGAGAATGGTCCTCAATTGATGCTAGATTCAAAGTCAATGTTCTCTGCACCTAAGCTATCTTATGCCCAGACGTGAGCAGGATGTAAATACCAGGTCTTCTTGAAAATAGACGAGATATTAGAGCCTATTTTTGCCCTTTCGGGAGTGCACTTGTTCGTTAGCTGATTTTTATGGACAACACCGCTCTTTCACGATGATTTTCTGGAAAGTTAAGATATTAACTAGATCGATAAGCCAGCCACATATCCAGAACTAAATCCATGCAGCATGTCTGGAAGTGTCTTGGAAAGACGAATGTAACACAGCTACTGCCTTCCAGAACCTGAAAATATCGTTGCTGCAGAAGTGGGATTGATTGCACATACAGACTCAAACACTGCTTCATTTCGAGTATGAAGTCAAGTTGTGAGAGCTGTACGTCTGTTAGAAGTGATCATGCCTCCTGTTAACCTCTTTTTTGTTCGATCTTGCAACCTCTGTTTTAGGCATTCGTGTGCCCATGAGCCTTACGCACGACCATGCGTAATAACAGTTGTATTTTTTTAATTATTATTATACCAGTAGATGTTCAAGCTAAATTTCATTAAAATCTATGTATCTCATTTCATTAAAATCTATGTATCTCATTTCATTAAAATCTGTGTATTTCATTAATATCTGTGTATTAAAATCTGGAGATAATTGACCAAATTTGAAAATTCTCTTAATTTTGAACATCAATGCAGATGAAGGTATTATGCTCGAAAATTAAATTCAAATTATGCTTCTCGCTGAGATCTAGCAAATTTAAGGTGTCATTCTTTTTGCGTCTTTAAATTACCCTAAGTCAAGGATTCTCAACCTTTTTTCGAAAGACGATGCCTCTAACACTCAAGCCCTCATCAAAACAGTTAAGTGCTGTAAGCTTGGTTTGGTTTTATTAGATTATGGCAAAACACTCGGAGGGATATCTGCCTAAGGGAAAGGATGGCTTCGTGAAGGACTTCCTAATAGAAAAGATTATGCAATAGCCCGTTCCCTTGGAATAGAACGCAGGTCGAATAGCTAGTGTTTAGCGACTTTACCGCTTGGCCGCTGGTGAGCTTTAGGCACAGCGCGCTTTTAAAGACTCTTAGAATTTACTTTCTTTGTATTCGTGAGGGAAGAAGGGGGATTATGGAAAATTATAGCATGAGTTTGAGATCCTCCAAAACTTGAAACCCTAGGTCCGGACTGGAAGGTAATCAGGCTTTGTAGAGATGGCAGTATAATCATTTCCAGCTATAAAAGCACTTAGGAATAAATAACACAGTAATCCCGAAATCTTTAAGAAGGCTGTTTTTTTCGAATTAAAAACGGATTCTTCTGGCGATACTGTTGCCTTTATAAGGTTTCTACTTTGGCGAAAAGAAGAGATCCAGGTTCGAGTCCCGCCGAGGGCATTGCTCATTTTTCATGTCTTCCGCTTCAAAATAACCTAATGACTCTACTAAAAAAAGGTTAGTGGATGATGCTTCTTCACTACCAGAATTTAGCGATTGGGTCTCCTAATCCGTAGTCGCCCTTTAAAAAGGATTTTCTTTCTCCTTTCCGCATGTCTTCTTGGTGTAACGGTTAGCACACTCGGCGCGTATTCGAGAGGTCCAGGTTCGAGTCCCGGCGAGGGTACTACACAATTTTCACGATTCTTGCTTTAAAATAACCCAATGACTCTACAATGTGTTGCTGAGAATAGCCCATAAAATGTTTCTATTGCGTTGCTACTGCACAAATGCCAAGTTTGCAAAACTAGAATTTACCCAGGTTTTATTTCGACCTCAACGAGATGATACTTGGAAAAATTAAATCCACCTAAATACCGCAGTTTAAACCTTACCAAATGAATACCCATTAATTCAAGAGTAGAATAAAGGCATAAATGTGAACAATTTGAGCAGCCTCACATTTATGTCATAATGTAAATGCTCGTGTAAAGAAAGAGAATAAAAAACAGAACATAGAAGGTCAGAATATTTTAATAGTTGAATAATTTAACATAATTTTTTATAATTTTTAGAAATTTTTGTTGTTATAACATATTTTAGGCTTTATTTAAGACGCAAAATAAGAAAAACAAAGGTGGATAATGGAAATACACTGCAACTAGAACATGAATTAATGTGTCTGACTTAACTTCAATCCTTAATACCAGATTTGACCAATGAAGATCTTATTGGAGGAGAGAAACACTTGACAGAAGTTGAATGCAAAGTTGATATATTTGCTGTAACGTATTACTCACAGTCTGACTATTGCAAGCGTCCATCCTAGGTGGTAATCAGGTCCTGTGTAATACTAAGCTATGTAAACTATCAATAAGGTCCAAGCCTAGAGTCCTGGATTTTTAGAGGAAACAAAATTGTCCCAGAGTTCCTCGTAATCCCATTTTTCTCTCATAAAAATAAGGAAATGGACACTAGAGGTCCTTGAAAGGATGCTGGGTCTAAGATCACACTAAATTTGGTAGTACATATATACTAAAATTGGAACGATGCAGAGATAATACCACACGTTGGCTCGGAAATTATGTTGTTGAATACTGAATTATTAGTACTATATTCTACTGTATTATTATTATTATTTTCACATGCTAACCCATGACGGGATTATATTTTATTGCTATTTTGAGGGGGAAAAACGAATTAGGAAATAAATCTAACTTGCAAGAGTTCTTAAGAATGTATTTCGTCGTAATCCAGGAGCTTCTTTGTACAAGAAAATGTGCAAGGGAAGAAGCCTTCATAACAAGTACTAAAAGAGAAGAGAGGAAAATGTGACAATACATCTCCTTCCGGTCCTAATATCGAAAATACTGAAGGAGGACAGCTGGGTTTTATTTTTAAAGCTCGAGACTAAGGGAGGTTTCTGCCGAAAAGAAATATAGTTTCAACATCTGTGGAAACATACACAGTAGTGAGAGATATGACACGTGCGTGCGCGCGTCCCCATCGGGACCAGAGTCGTGGAAAAGTATTATTAGAGCACGACAGAAAAGGGGACATTTGAATTTTCTCGGTATTTATTCTCAACAGAGAAAAGCTTGAGCCCAGGAAATTCATCTCTGCATGTTGGAGCCTAGTACTTTCAGTCCTTAAGACTTTTATTGGAAAACCGCCATACAAACTAGACATAAATAGAGAAAAAGTACATCTGCTAAAGTCTTATACACTTCTCAAGCTTTAGAAATATTAGGCAAAGGATTTTATAAAGCACTATGTCTATTTAAAAATATTTAAAGTTCAGCCTTAGAATACCATTCATTTAATAACATGGAACACTGATAAGGGATCATTTCTTTTTCAAGACGTAAAAATATTCTGAGATATTCAGATCTTTATCTGTTCAGGCGTACAAGATTCCAGGAATAGGGTCCCATGTTTTAAGTAGCCCCAAACACATGCAGTAATTCCTCTGTTTTTCTGTCATAAAAAACAAGGAAAGTAAGCGTTCGGTGGCTTTTAAAAGAGTGCCATGCCTGAAGCATTAGACTATCTTAATGAGGCAATTGGATTATTTTTTCTAAATAAGTTATTAAAAAAAAGTTGAAGCGGAGTCACGGAAGGAAGAACAAAGACAATAATCCCATAACATTCATGAAATAAAACAGAAATTAAAGGATTAAAATAATATGAGGTAATTTAATTAATTAACTATAACAGGTAGATTTTGCTGAATATACAGAGAGTATTTACTAATTTGTAAATAGATTTCGGGCTCGTTTAATTAATTTTTAAAATGTAAACAGTATTTTTTTAAATGTTCGATCTGACCAACGTTTTCGTGATTTCGAGGATACAAGAGCATTTCGGAAAATTTCCATTCCTCTTTTACTATTTTCCAGAGTCTATCAATCGTAGTGGGTTTGCGCTTAGAAAGGACTCCTTTTAAAAAATCAAACACACAATAATCCATAAGTGAAACATCAGGGAACTTCGCACGAATACGTTGAAAAGGCACATATGCAATATCTGTACTATTAGCCTTCATTTTCTCAAGGAATGCAGTAGTACTTTCGAAGTATGACTCGTTGCTCTGTCCTGGAATGAATGGGATAAAGAAATGAAATTTCATCTGTCAATATCGGACGTGAAACTTTCTCTTGATAGTACGTTGAGTTGATTTTAACATTTTTTATTTTTTATTTATTTATTCTTTAACTCATCTTATTTTTAATTTCCCATTGTAAGAGAATCCTGCAACAACCATAAATTCCTTCCTGGAACTTTAATTGGACTGAAGAAACAAGATTTGTAATTTTTTTTCCTCTTCGTTTCCGATAACAAATACATTTGGGGGGGGGGGGTTGCAGTCATTTAGGTAAACCTTTGCTTCATCAAGGGCCGTAATATTTTCATTACCTACAGCTAACAGTTTTTAAACAATGTTCTACAATTTGGATGCCTTGGAAAAAGCTGGAAAACACTATGTGTTTTAACTTTTTTTAAGTTGTAAATCTTGTTTTATTATTTCATTATTATTGCTACAGATGTATTTAGTAGAAGTAATGACTGACGTTTTTCCTTCCTGTTTAATAATGTGACTTATTTTGCACTTAGAAATTTTAATACCATGCTTCAACGTTTACCCTCTGCAGTAGATTTCCAGGAAAATTCATTCGCCAACTAAGAGGTTTTTGAATAACTTTAAGGAATCCAATAGAATGACAAATTTTCATTCTTTTGGATGGTCACGAAGGAAGGAGGGAGGAAACGATTGCAGCTGCCTTACTCTTATCTTCTTCTCTCCCTTTCTTTTCAGTACAGCTTCTTTCATATGTCGTCCGAGTGTCGTTTGCGGATAGCACAGAACCACAAAAATCAAATAGAAAAGAAACATATGGGGAGAGTAGACAGAAACTCAACAGATGTACGGCGGCAGACGATTTTTCTTTCTTCTTTTTCGTTTCAGACAGATGAACAGCTTAAATGAGCTGCGACCTTGCCATTAGCCCTATCATCTTGGATATCTCTTTCACAATATGGACGCAATCATTGTCTTCAAGAAACAAAAGCAATACAAATTTTCACTTTTCAACTTGTCTGCTTCATTATTAAATTGAATTGGAGGTAAATGGTAGCAACTTGATAGGGACGGAGAAATTATAGAAGCAGTTACGCAGGGATCAAGGCTTATAAGCGGATAAAACTTATCAATTTTCAAAGAAATAAAGCAATAAAATGTTGCCGAAATTAACTACTCAAGTACTTAACATAAGGCTTATACAATTATTTCTAAACCTAGCAATTAGCGCAGGGCAGGCATCTGATTTGAAACACAATTAAAGATCTATATCCAAGGCGCAAAAAAATTCATTTCGTAAAAAAATTCCCAGATGATGCATTTAAAGCTGGTCAAAAACTTTCTATTCATTTTTTTTAATCATTTAACGCATAATCTCAGCTCAAGTTTTAAATATTTCCATTACATACTGCATAGTCATCCCAACCCCGGGAAAAAAAAAAAAAAAATAACTCAGCCCTTGCAGTGAACGGTTCAGGACCAATTCATCCTTTCTTGTTTTATGTTGCAGTCCGCAATCATGCCCATCCGTCCTTTATATCTATTTCCATTACATCTTTTGCTCGAAATGTCACTTTTTGAGATAACGAATAATGGTTTCTACAGCATGCTTTGAGAACTACTACTACAAAATCATCATTTAAAAAGGATTTAAGCAGGATGGCCTTCTTGTTTTCACCTGACTTATTTCTTGATTTTAAACATTTAATAATCTGACTGTTTCGACAACTGACTCTGCGCATTAAAATTTAAAGCTCTTTCACTGCAGCTTTATCGTGTTTGGTATTTATCGCATTATACAGGTATGATCGGGTAATGTGAAACCGTCAAGTCCTAGTATATCGGTTTACCAGAATTTTATTGTATTCTTTCTGGTAATAAACTTGATTAAAAAAAATCCAACATTATTACATTGCTGAAAACTCCGACATCCTTTTATACGACGACTCGTGGAAATTAGTCATCAAGCAGTGTATAAAACGGTCCCGTCGATTGCAGAATAAGACAGAAATTTTCTAAAGAGGGAAACGAAAGCAGGATGTCGTTTTGGGCAAATTCAAACGGATGAAACCCACGATAGAGAGCAAGCAGACGAATTTCCCGTCCAAAGCGGATTTCCTCGCCGCGTGACGTCATCACAGGTGGACCAATCACGGAAATCCAAAGAGAAACAACACAACAGAAGCAACCACCTGTGCGGCGGCAAAGAAAAAGATGGATCTCCAGCGGGTGATATTTCTTTTTTCAGTTCAGTTCGATAATCGCCGGGCTCTATCAAAATGCAAGGCAAGTCCGCAGAGAAAGTGGGTTTTCAGAAAATAAAAACAACCGGGGGGGGGAACAAAGATGGTTTCAAACTAGTTCTTCTGACACAGTTTAGTGCGATGCGGGTTC
>KK116314.1:397891-413148 GCA_000611955.2 Stegodyphus mimosarum
AGATGCTTTCGAGGACTTTATAAAGAAAATCGATTGGCATTTAGCATTCCCGGGGAAAAAAACTGAAGCTTAAAATTCACTTTTTTATTGCTAAGCGCGATAATCCAGAACAGAGCTGTGCTTGTGATGAGAGAATAGTGAGTAGTTAAAACTGTTAACATTTATATAAGAAAAGAAAATACAACAGCCTATAGTTTACATGAAGTCTTCTCATCACAAGGAAACTATAAATGATCATTGTTGGGACTACTTGGCATTTGAAGATGATCTGTGTTGGCAATTTGTCAATAATCTTAATATTATCTACAGAATAGGGGACATAATATAAGGAAGTGCAGTATTTTGCTTCAAAATCTCTAAAGGAAGCAGCTGTTTTGAATTGCTCTTAAAGCAGCCATCATAAAAATTTCACCAGAATCAAACTAACAAAAAAACATTTGTAGATAAGTTTATCAGTTGATTTTTAGGATAAATACCTAATTAAAAAATTAAATACTTCTATAATATGCGTGAATGTAATATTTTTTGCATTTGTAAGTTATTCTTCTTGTTTTGTAAAAAATCACTATTAAGTATTAAAATTGATCAATAAGAGAATTGTTCAAATTAATCAATTTCAGGATTTAAACAATTTATTTTGACTAAAGGTGAAAATGATTATTATTTTTTTAATCAAATGATGCGTTTAACAGGTTTTTTTCTTAAATGTTAAAAAATTTCAGACTGCTTTTCAGAATTATTAAAAATGTATAAATATCCATCTGTCTTTTCAAGTTTCACCGCATTATTTACATCTAATTTCATATAACATCCATATAAAATGCGAAACCATGGCTCATCAAGCAATTATATTGGAATTATAAGCAATTATAATAGGAACAAAAATACATAGCTCAAACTTAAGTGGAGCTCATTTGTAGCATTTGTAAGTTAAGAGATTACACAAAACTGAATAATCAAAACTGAAGTTTTGACTAATTCACTGACATCCGAACTTCCGAATATATACGTAAAATTGTAATTTACATGTCTCTGGAATTCTCTTTCATTGGTTATAATCTATAAGTAGCTTCAGTTTTCGTAGAAAAAAATCCGCCCTTTGCCCAAAAGCTTCTCAAGCGCGCCATTGAATGCATTAACGTCAACATGTTAAAAGGTAAGATGGAGATAAAATAAATTTGCGAACCCATGAAAAAAGGAGAGAAGCAAAACTTGTCGAGTGGTGCGACAAAGCTGTCGTTGAAAGGATCTCTAGCCAAGGACGCATTCTTCAACTTCCCGCGCAATTTGCGATGAAAACACTCTGCGGAAGGAGAATGAAGTGAGTTAACTCTCATATACTTTTTCCGCCAATCTGAACACAATTACTTGTTTACCATTTACGGGCACTCTAGAAAAGAAATGCGAAGCTTTTGGACCGCGTCCAGGTATTTTGCGCGGCTGCTTAAATGATATGAAAATCTAAAGAATGAATGTAGCGACTGACGTTAAAACCTGTCAAAGGAAGTAGCTAAACGGTGTCCAAAATTTGTAATTTAAATAAAAGGGGAGTTCGGGTTCGGAAAAAACGAAAAATGCAATCTACTAACATTTAAACGAATTAAAAAAAAATTCAATAGTTCTTTTGTTTTTCCTCTTAAATAAACGTGATATTTATTGCCCCTAACTTATAAAACTAAATCTCAATCACAATAAAATTAAAATCTTGATCAAAGGATTACAATCCAAAACAGTTTCAAAACCATTAGCTCAGCCGAATCTCAGAGTGTTGCCATTTGGAAAAGCATAAGGCATTTAATTTATTTTCCAAACTGCATCAGTCTGTTTCTTATTAATTAACAAACGAAGCAATTTAAAGGCAGTAAATGAAATTCTTAACAAATTAAATGTCATGCGCTTTTGGCTGACACTTCAGTTTGGGCCATGCGGCATCACCTAATGTTTTATTGAATAAGATATGACTTCTCTTACCTGCGATTGCAAGAAAATGATAGAAAGGCATCTGAAGTTATAAAATTTTATAAGAAACGTGATGAAGGTAATGCAGTAGGATTTGACGAAAAAATTGAGGAAAAACCTGATCAAAACTGTCTCGCTGGAATGGAAAACCGCATCTCTGCTTACACTGTTTTAATGGTATCCATGAAAATAATTTGCAAACTATTCTATTCATAAAAGTAATATGAAGATACTTTTTTGTTTTTACAGAATAAAATTTCGAATTTATTAAATTTTATATAAGGATCACAGCTGTCAGATGCAGAATAAAAAAATCTATTGCCAGACATTTGTGAAAAATACGGCCCGAACAGATATTCTATTGTGGTCACTGAAGACTGGCATGGCACCTAACATGTTAATAATTTAAAAGTGCATTTTAATTTTTAATCATTTATCTAACTGATAAATTTAGAATACCTTCAATTTATTACAAATCCAACCGAAAATTCTGCGAAAAAAATTAATCGATATTGGAAAAATTGCCAAAAATCAGTATATTAAATTAGAGATTCATAATGAATTTCATTTGGAAGAATATTTTCCAGTTTGTCAGATGATGTCATAACAGCCCAAAATTCTGCAGTGATTAACTCAATCGTTTAAGAAAAGATATGTGATAAAAATCCGGGGGGCGGACTTCAATATTAGATTAAGAAAAAACGGATTTTGAAAAAATTGCTTCAAATATCTTTTCCAATTTTGTGGCTTCGGCGTTTCTGTTTCTGCGCTATGAGATACATGCACAAACACATTCCCCCATCTTTCTTTTATTTTATCGTATTTAAATTCTTATTACTCTATTTATTAAATTCTTATATTATTAATTGAAAAAAAATGTCTCGATTCCCAACACTTATCTAGGAACGAATTGGACATATGTTTGGGATATTCTGTATTTCAAACTTTAATCCTAATATTTTACTGAAATGAGGACTATTAATAACCGCAGAGTTGTCTCAAACGAAAGAATTTGAAATAAAAGCATCTCTCATTTCAAATCAAAAGCTAGAAATTAATATTACACAGAAAGACAAATCGAACACCCATCAGGTGGAAAACTAACCCCTTGTAGCAAAAAGGTAACTGATCTGGGAATGCAGTAGCTTTAAAGATGATTGAAAATGTTAACCCAGTGAAAATGTACGGGTGATAACACATTGAAAGCAACTTACGGCTTTAACAGATTAGAATATACACAGTGTAAACTGAACTTTTTATAATCATTGAGAAAGCAATAAATTTTTTATGACTCGTTTAATTATGATATACAATTAAATGAGATGGACTAGAATCCAATTCCCAACATCTTGAGGAATGCACAAGACCCTGATTTACCACACGTTAGTCATGATACCGATAAGTTTTGAAGCTCCAAAATTATGCCATTATTCCTCGTGATTTTGTTTTGCATCATATAAGCAAGGAAAATAAGCATTCGGGTATCGAAGATCTAGAGCCACCGGAAAAACATTCTTCCTGTGGTCGCTGACTGTCTTAATTGGGCTGTGGGTATGTATGCAATAAAAACTACATTTTTCTAAAGTAGATACAGTGTCAGCTAAAGGGCAGCCTTATAGAAAAACACTAAATAAGAACATAATATGAAAAAAGTTTGAGAATAGTTGAAATGAAATAGTTTGAGACCCGATCCACCGTAAAAATACCTTCAGCCGTAAAAAATTCCCCAAGCAGTTCTATACAATATACAACAGCATGGGCACAATGATTTTTTTGTGCTTGCGAAGCACAGTCTCACATCCCTTATCAACAGCTTCGTTGGAATGTTTTGCTGGATACTGTGATTTATTACAATAATATTTCGCAGTCTTTCAACGGCAGGAGCAACATTTGCTATGAACGGGCAAGAAGAAGACAGAAGAGAACGGCAGACGAATTTTTTTTTGTCAAACAACAGTATTTCGAAATATTCTTTCCCACAAAGCTTTCCTTGATTCCATTTCGAAGACAGAAATTTTATCGTCACCAAATAACGAAAAGAAGTACGGTACAAAATATACATTCGTCTGGTGGAAATATTTAAATAAAGATCCGAAATATTTGAAACTCATTATGGTAAAAAAATATTTAAGATATTCGAGATTTGAATACACGTACATATGAAGTAAATAAAATTAATCTGTAACCTTTGCTGGGACATGTATTTTTAAACTTGATAGTAAAATCAATAAATTTGTAGTTAATTTATCTACTTAGTATAAAGAAACCATTCATTCTGAAAATATTAACAAACATCGGTACTGAATCTCTCCTCTCTAAGAAGACCACATCCAAATAACATCAAAATCATCGCTACTGGACTTTCAAGGAATCCACTGTTATTTCCAATTGCAGTTTCTTAAAACAAAGTGAAGAACTTTAAGAAACCAGTCTCTTTATTGCCGATGGGGAGAATTGTGAAAAATAAAATCTAACTGTAAATAGTCCCAATACAGTAGAAATTCCAATGACTAAAAATTACAGCATTCACTGTGTATTAAAAAGAGGCGTATAAAACATACACTAAAATAAATTTCCATGACTTTTCTTGCAAGTTTTCCTGAAGTATGCCTAATAAATATTTTCAATGTGACGTCTATAAATTTAATAACGAATGTTATTTCGCCCAGAATGCAACAAGCAATTTTTTTTAAAAGGTTTTTTAAATTTGTCTTAAAAATGCTGACTTGTTGAATATTATTAAATTCAGTATAATTGCTCTTGAGTATCTTTAAACTATTGCTCCTAAAATCATCTAAGTTCTGAAGTTTTTGTAATGATAAGTACATATCATTACAATCACCATCAGCATTTTGTAAATAAAATACGCGGCAGCGTTCTGAGAGACAAATTCAAGATCTTATGCCACATTTGAATAGCAGCATCTCTAAGAAATGGCAAGACATGACAGAATGAAGTAGGTGTGTCATCATGGCGGATCTGAAGGTTTCCCACCGTGTTTCCCCGCCGTTAAACCACTTTCGGTCCGTATTTTAAATGCTCTCATGGCTGCTCACAGACATAACACACTTACAAACATCCATGCCTTCTCCGAGATTCGAACCCAGGCCCCACAATATGGCATCCAACACTACTAACTGTTATACCAATCAGGATGGCAATTTCACAATTCGCGTGAATGGTAGATCAAAGATCTTACATTTCGAGGAAGCAACCCTTGAGAGTCTGCGTTTTTCTTAAATGCCTGGAAGTGTAATGTAATGCAATGGGCTTCTAAAACTAGACAGATTAAGCTGTAAATGTTTAAGATTTAAAAGAGGGAGGAGTCGCTCTAATAGACCGGATACATTGTAAAATGATTAAATGATTTTTTTGCTTATTTTTCTTTAACATCGAAGTGAGATTATTCATATCGAAAAGAAACTGCAATGACAGATATTTTCATTCTTAAAAACCATTTTATGTATAAGTTTTACAATAAATAATGCAAGTACCAGGAAGCTTAAGGTAAATATTTAGAAATGAACCCTCTTTAAGCCGATTACCCACGGTTGCAAAGAGTTTCCATCTCCTGTAGAGAGATGACGTTGAACAACAATGTTTATTTATGCTCTCAGAAATTCTGCTTACTAAAAATGTTGACTAGACATTAAGCGGTCACCCTGAAAAGAGGCGCTGTATTTTGATTCTTTAGTATTAAAGTCACTTAGAAATGTAAGGTTATCAGGACTGAGTGTTCTGTGCATGTTCTTTGGAAACATTTTGAATTACTTACAAGGGTTCTTCTTCTCAAGTCTGAACTGGAACAGGGAGCGGAAAATACGCTATGTTCTGGTGTAGCAATGGTGCTGGAGAATAACTGCACGTGAAAGGGATTTGAAATCCTCTTTTATTAAATCACTATTATTTACACACTTCCCAACTCGGGAGAGATACAGAAAGTAAAAGACCGCACTTGGGCCTAACTTAACAATCAAATAAATTGAATACTAAACCTAAAATAGAAATGTAATTAAACTTTGCTTCGCAGAGCAATTCGCGGAGTTTGCCTCTGACTAAAAGGGTGCGTAACAAGATATACTAATACTAGCGCACTTCAATTTGTTTCAATATGCAATCACGTAGTAAGCACTATGGGTTATAAATTTAGCTGCTAGCTGGTCAGGCGAACGTTGAGCAGAGTGACCGTGATCTGAGACTAAAGCTCTCTCACACTGAGAGGTTTCTACCTCTGGTTTAAATAGTACTTCGCTGTACTTCAAATTAGCATAAGCTGAAAACGCGCGCTTCTTCTGACGGGAAGTTGAAACAGAGAGGAGATAGAAAGATTTAAATTAAAATAAAACTTGGTTAGTCATAAGGTTAATCATAAGAAATACCATACCATAAAAAAAATTGGTAAAATTTGTATACAATTTTTTATCCGAAATAACTTAACTCTGATTAAGATACCTTTGTTGTATAAACAAAGGTATCTTAATCAGAACCGTTATCAAAAATAAAGACTTAAAGTTATTAAGATTCTCTCAAGCTGATGACAAAATATTGAGGAGAGCAATTATCATAATTATCTCTTAGCAATTATTGTAATTTTTCCTTTCTGATGTAGCGTGATGTGCGAATTACGTAAACGTCATCCGAATGGTCTTCGTTCAATCTGCAAAGTATCTGGCATCCGGAAGAATGGCGCAGATTTTTATTTTCAATTTACTCAAGGTACATGAAAAATACCTCTACTTCACTGCTTGAAACACAGATGTGCACAGATTTTTATCATTTCCCGTCAATAGTTCGTAAAGATCTCATAAATATACAGGCTAGACGATGACGAAAACTTTTCTGGACAACCTGACCTTGCTTATATTACGGAAACTGGTACTATTAGGATTTTGTCTAAATGTTTTAACTATTCAACTTAACGCTATAATAGCCGTCTAATCATAGTAAAGCAAATACGAACTGACACTTGATTGAAAATTTTACCGAGCCAGCGCGCATTATCGTAAGCGCAATTTACTTTTCCTGGCTGGTTATGGCTAATTCCTGTTCATGTGTGAACGAATCTAAGTTGTGATAGCTATGCCATCGTCTAAACGTTGTCTAACAATATACCAGTCTGCGCAAACTCTAAAAATGTCCATATCTATATCATAACCTTATCGAACTTTGCGATATGAAACTTGTTCCAGAAACGCATTTCTCCAAGCACTGACTTGAAAAGGAGATACCAACTATCCTTTGAGCGATCTGTTACACATGCGTAGCTCAAATACGCTACCATTCCGGGAAAGGGGCACTGGCAGGTCTGTCTCGCGTTGGTCTCGGCGTAGATCAGTGGTCTTCAAACTGAGTTGTGTGATCTAAACTCGCGTTTCCACAAGTCAAATAAAAATTCGAAACGAAGATTATAAAGCATCCACATTAGTTGACTACTGTTTATTAACTGAAAAAAATATAAAAATACATTTAGTTATTTTTGAAAATTCACCAGAAATTTCGTGCGGGGAAGTCGACGTTGTTAACGCGACGTCAGCAGCGACAATGTATGCGCAAAAGTAGCTCCATTTATTCAACTGTTCAGTCGATGTGCATGCAAAATAGATTCGTGTTCGCTGCGGAGTTGTATTATGTGTACGGCAACAAAATACAGAAACAAATTAACCAATTAAATGCAAAATATGAAATGCAACTGCAGATTTTATTAATAAAACTAAACTTTTTTGTAAAAGTTTGCGTAAAAAAAATGCAAGAGCACCAGTTTTACACTAGTAAAGCAGTCATTAAATATAATGCAAGGGTAGAGTGACACTACAGCGCGAGTTAATGCTATTAATGAGTAAATTATATTCATTTTATGTTAAAATTTTTTAATAAAAAATACTGTTTTTCTTGAATTGTTTTAAATTTTTATTCTCTTTAAATTTTAATTGTCTTTGAAGTATACCTATAACATTGTGATGTATTTTAAATATTATTTTAATGTACTTTTCTAAGGGTGTTCGCCGAAAAACCTTGTATTTCTATAGGGTTCTATGAGTCGAGAAAGCTTGAAAACCGTTGGCATAGATCAATGAATCAGGGGAAAGTTCTGCTTCTGGAAAATATTTCAGATACGTCAATATCGAAATTAAAGTGATCCAGTTGATGGCCACCATTTTTCGGCTGTATTATATAATAACAAATTGAAAATGTCAAAAAAATTACTGAACTATGTTTGATGTTTCGGGAAATGTATAGAATTGAGCAATACAGCTCGGCAAGCTCTTTGAAAGCAAATGTCTCTTTCGTCAATGTGAGAGATAACATATTTCTATTTAGCGTTGAAGTCAGTTTACCGAGTGAGGATTGTAACTTAAGAAATGTCTATTTCGACGGACAGCTGATGATAGCTTAGCAAGTCTGATAGCAGTTTTACAGCCATAGCATTTATATGACTGCTAAATAAGAAAAGGATGCAAAATGGAAAGGCACTACTAGAACATTCTTAAAAAAATCAGCACTACGGTCTCCAATTTCCAAAATGTCTCTGATCTTCCAAAATGTCTCCAAATTAGAGATAAACAAACAAACGTCACTGACTTGGCGACGAAATTTTGCAGCCAAGCTTTAATAAACTAAGAAAGATTCTACTACTCAAAATACAAATTTAGACTTTTTCACAAGAATAAGTTTCACGTCATTAAGCGAGAATTCGCTCAGCAAGAATCCATCAGAACAACTAAACAACACATGCCAGTGCAAATGCCGAAGAAGACAACAAATATTTTCTGGCTATGTTAAAAGGACTGTTCACTGAACGGTGATGTCCACTTTTAGACGTGGAAGTTCAGCCGAAAAGGAAAATAGTCGATTTTTAGCCGATAATTCTGTCCCCACCCCACTTCAGGAACGCATAACTGTCTCCGAATGTTCGATTTCCTTAGTTTGGTCGCACATTTCGAGATAAATTGCTAAATTTGGCTTCTATAGATCAGTCGAACAATGATGAAATACAATTCATATGAATTTAACCGTGTTTAAAATTAAAAAGGAAGATAAAAAGTAAGTTATGCTATACTCTTTCAAGCATGAAATTACGCGATAATGGTGAAATAAAATTCACATAGATTTGAAATTGATTAACAATAAAAAGTAATTTAAATTTAAATTGAAAAAAAATCTTTCACACAGATTCACTTAAAACTAAGATACAGCAATAACTTTGCATAGCCTGGCTAACCGGTCCACCATTTACCCAGACTATTTAAAATCGGACTAACTGAAAAACTAAATACATACAAAAAAGGATAACAGGTTCCAAAAAAATCTTTTTCTTTCCCCTTCCTGTTTTTCATATTTCTTTTTTATGAATAATTTTTAAAAATGTATATTTATCGTAATTCGCGTTTCATTGCCTAAAAATTTCAATATCGATGTCTGCAGATGTTTCTTTGGCCTTTTCACTTTAGTCATTTCTTTGTAGCAAACTGTATCTTTTACCGTTCAGCTTTGAAATTCACTCCTATTACATGCTCTAAAAAGGTTTCAATCATTCCTGTAGTTTTTTACAACTGTTCGGCTTTAATAATGATAGTTATTCAACGGTTGCCCAGCGACAGCTGTTGGAGTTCAAGAACGAGTGCTCAGCATAGGTATACACCTAAACAACGGGGAACCCCAGAAAAAAACTTAAATATGCATTGTATAGCATAACTTTAAAATCTTATAAAAAGAGTCTTGATTATATAATAAAAGAAAAAATCGATCCTTTTTGCATTAAGATTTATTTCGTACACTATTTTCTTAGAATTTATTTTTATTTTACTCAATTAAAATTTAGTTTGTTTTCAAATTTTAAATTCCAACGATACTGAAATATTATTTAAACGGACAGCAAACAAAGCTTCCAAAGTTTATTTTTTAAAAGGACGGTAACTAGATTTTAATTTGATGAAATGAAACTTTATACCACGCATTTTAAAATTATTTAACTGATACGTATGATGACTTTTAATTATTATTTAAAAATAAAACGAAATATCCAACCGTACGCGTATGACCAACTGATCAGTTTCGATTATCTGACTCACTGTCATATTTGATGTTCCCACTTTTGACACCGAAACTACATTCAGTATTAGTATGTAGTTAAAGTTATGAAGACACTGGAAGTAATAAAAAAGAATGATCATCCAAATTTAATTACAGCAAGTGACATAATTCAGAGAAATAATCAAAATTCCTTTTTCTCTAGAATAGCTACATAAAAATATAGTAGTATAATAAAGAACTTGCGTAATTCATTAAGCAAAACATTCGAATGCAGTGAAAAAGGCCTCTCGAAAAAGTATGAAGTAAGCATAATAAAAGTTCTGACCTTATTAAAAGTACATTCTAACAGACGTAGATTGTTATTTCATTGTTATTGTTATTTCACGATTATCATTCTCGACTAATTGATTTCTTCTTCCGTATCTGAAAATCCGGTACTCTTCTGTTATCGGGACCGGATTCAGAAATGTATGTATGTACGCGTACGTGTCTGGATGCATGTTTTCACGTATGCGTGTATATAAGTGTTTATGTTATGCGTACGTATGTATATGTGTGTATGTGCGTATATTACGTGTGTCTTTATATATACACACACACACACACACACACACACACATATATATATATATCTAAGCACATACATACATACACACATGCATACATACATACATTTCTGAATCCGGTCCCGATAACAGAATCCTTCGCCCCCTATTGCTTTCGCAATTTGTACTATTTCCTTGGCTTCATTTTCAATAGATGGAAATCCTCTAACATTGTTTACATTTTCTGGCCAGCTCTGACACCGACAAGTATTTATCGTTGATGATTTATTTCACTTGTTCCCACGCAAGCTTTCTATGCAATGTCTTATGTTGAATTACTTCCAAAATGCCATTACCGTGACGTGCTTTCTTTCATCTAATACTTTATTTGCAAATCGCAAATAAACTGAAGATTACAATAAAGGCTAAAATTTTTTCCCTGTTCAGTTTGGGAGATCTGCACAAAACATTAAAACACAATAATATTTTTTCTGTCATCCCCTAGGTAATCTCAAATCTGTCCACGAATTTCGAATTAATTATTTTAATTTTCAATCACGGTACGACTTTCTTTACAATGAATGATAAAACAATTTAAAAGATTTATCTTCATTCGTATGAAATGTACAAAATTACTCATGCTGGCAATAATAAATACATTAATTTATTCCGAAGCGCACTTCAGTTGGCCTTCGTAAATATTTAAAGCAGCTCTTGTCTAAATTGCCAGCAATACAATAAAATAAAACAAACACACGGTTTCAATGAAACAGCCACTGAACAAATAACCCAGCCAAGTTGTTAAATAAGTAAACAAGAATTCTTGCTTAAAAAACAATCATATCCAACGCGAAGAATAGCAGACCTATAATATCGGTACTTCATTCTGACCTTGGACAGAAAATAATTATGTAAACGTTAATGCGTGTAGTTTAAAATGAGCAACAAACCATAGAACAACGTACTTCACCCAATTCGCTCGCTTCGTTTCAATCAGTGAATGAGAACACAATGGGTACAGAATCAAAATTACATTCTCGATCACGTTTAATACAGTTACGCTCATTCAACAGCGATTCTACTCCCCATTTCATACCTCTCGGGAAAAAAAAATCGAAATACCAGAATACGAAGACTCGAATGACTTTCTAACATACGAAAGCTTTTCTTTGATCTTTATTCTGCGGTATCAAAGTATGCTGATGCTGAATGATAAACGAATGAAAGCGTACTGTAACACAACACACCAAAAATTTGGAAAAACTCTACGAATGTTTTAATAACGAAATATTCACAGTTACAGAAATAACTCTGTTCAGTTTAGGTATTGAAGTAAAAGCTTTCAATAATATGTCGTTCGTCTACAGAACATTACACTGAGCACTGAAATTAATCAAGAAAATTTTTTAATTATGCAAGGATTCAACATTAGATTGCTGTCAGTTTTAAGGGGGAAACTATATATGCTTAGATCCCTATTCTTCACGTGCGAAGAATATTTTACTCATGTGCTGAAAATATATCATTAAACAAGTGGGGAAAAAAGTAAACATTTAATTATACAAAAAGAAACAATCTTAATACTATCTAATCGAGCTAAACACAATATTATACGCTATTAGAATTTATTTATTTACCACAGTAATGAAGCAAATGTTTTTCATGGTGTTAAAGGGGGTGCTGGGCAACTCTGTATCTCTCGTTCTACTGGGCCGATTGACAAAATTCAAATTGCATTTTTCATGTCTCGAAAGGGCGACATGCGATATATATTAGATTTATATATAGCATTGTCCTAACATAGGTATTTTGACACAAAATCGGACTTTTTTTGAAATGACATGCCAATTTTTTCCCATATTTCGATTCTACGACTCAAATTATGCCTAAATATTAAATTTTGTTAAATTTGGTGCGAAATTTACGGAGAAATTTAAAAACTTAGCTTGACGGATTTTTTTCAGTTTGCGCTAAGAATAATTAATTCACTTGGCTAAATTCTTAGTTTATAGCAACCTATTTTCCTTTCCTTCTTTTCATTGTCCACGAGCGGAAAAAAAGTCACCGTTTATACTTTCAAATAATTTTGACAGAGTTCGTAAACGCTTTCAACAAATACGCCAAATTTATCGCTTTCAACAAATACGCCAAATTTCAAAACGCGCCAGTATGTAAATTCACGTATATCTTCGAAAATTTTGAATAAAAAGCTCTAATCTTTTGCAGGTATACTTAGAAAAACATCAACTTTAAGATGATGACAAAAATTTTATAGGTTATAATTCAAAATTTTTTTCGAAAAATTTCTAAAAAATATTTAAAAATACAAATTTTAAAAATAAATCATAAAAAAAATTCTCGAATTTTATTTGGAATGAATTTTGGAATTTCGAAATATGAAAGGAAGAATCAAATAAATTTAATAAAAAAAAAGAGATATTATTAAATACATTGCTGGCCACCGTAAATGCAGTACCCTGAAGGAAGCATGCAAATAACATGAAATTTTCAACATGCATTAGCGGAGATGAGATACGCAAATGATTAGAATTTCAGCGCAGACGCACGTCACGCGCGCCTGTGGCGCCACTTCAAAGCGCTATTTAAGGCTTGGAGTTTTCGACGATTTCAAGTTCGACAATTGTGTTTTTTTAAAAAAAAAAACGATAAATTATGCCTCGTAGTAAACAACAATCATTGTTTGATCAAGTATCCGAGTTCGACAGAGGAAGGATAGTGGCCTACCGAGAGTGTGGATTATCTTTCAGGGAAATCGGTAGTCGTGTTGGACTAAACCAAACAACTGTAATGCGAATATGTGAGCGTTGGATGCAGGAGGGTACGACGGACCGACGTGCTCGATCGCATCCACCTCAGTGCACCACTTCACGTGATGACAGGAACATTGTGCGCATGGCAGTGACAGATCGCTCAGTCACATCACGAACCATAGCACAGCACATTTAGTCTGTAACGCATCATTCAGTATCCGCGCGTACCATTCAAGGTACCATTCATTTACAGCAGGGTGGTCTGTCCGCAAGACATCCATTGCTTCGTCTACCCTTTACGCAGAACCACAGATGTCTCCGCCGCCAATGGTGCGATGAAAGACGGATGTGGACGGCAGAATGGAATGAAATTATCTTTACTGACGAGTCACGCTTCTGTCTGCAACACCACGATGGTCGGATTCGAGTCTGGAAACACCGTGGAGAGAGGATGCTGAACAGCTGCGTTATGCACCGCCACACTGGTCCTGCACTGGATATTATGATATGGGAAAGTACTGGATATCACTCTCGCACTCCTCTAGTACGCATTGCCGGTACTTTAAACAGCCAACGCTACATCTCTGAGGTGTTGGAGCCAGTTGTCCTTCCTTACCTTCAGGACTTGCACACAGCCATATTTCAACAGTATAATGCGCGACCACACGTGGCACGCATTGTCCAAGGATTCTTCATTAATCGCCAGATTGAACTGCTTCCCTGGCCAGTTCGCTCTCCGGATCTTTCGCCGATAGAAAACATGTAGTCCATGGCTGCTGAACGATTGATCCAGATTACATCCCAAGCTGCCACACCAGATCAACTTTGGCAACGTGTGGAAGCTGCTTGGTCTGCTGTACCCCAAGAACACATCCAAAGTCTCTTTGAATCAATGCCGAGGCGTGTGGCAGCGGTGATCTCCAACAATGGCGGCTACTCTAGCTACTGATTCTGGAAGGAAGCACACTTCACATAAGTCTATAAATTTAATCATTTGATACTTGGACAACATGTTATCTACTAAATAAATTTTGCTGTGATATCTCTTGTCTTTCTTGGTGTTGCAATTTGGGTGGCCAGCAGCGTATATACCAAATTCAATTAACATTGAGGAGCTAATTTTTTAAAAACTACTCCTACGATTTTTACAAAACTTGCCAATTTTGCTTAATTTGAGTTGTAGAATCGAAATATGAAAAAACTTTGGCAAGTCATTTCAGAAAAAGTCCGATTTTGTGTTAAAATATCTATATTAAAACAATGCTATATATATATATATCTAACACATATCCTAAGTTCGCTTTCGAGACATGAAAAACGCCCAGTAGATAAAACGCCAGTAGTTGAAAGTCAATCGGCCCAGTAGAACCATAGAGCTGTAATATACTAGAGAGAGAAACGGCAACCCTGAAGGGGAACAGGAATGCGAACCACGTGACATATGGAACATTTCCCGAGTCGTATTTCCCGCGAATCTTCCTTACCATTACAGCTCTATGGAGAATTTGTGAGAAGCAAGTATTTGCGAGTACGCGCATTGTTTCGGACTGAAAAAATGGTACTTTCGTGCTCCGCATATGGATGTAATTCCAGATATGTGAAAGGTGGAGGAGTAACATTTCACAGATGAGCTTTTACTAAAGTTTTAAAACCTATTTTTTATAAAATATAGAGGTGTTTTAGCCACTCTACTTGCCGTTTTCTAATAAAAATAGATTTTCTAATTTTATATAATATATGCATACTTGAAATAGTATTTAAATAAAAGTATCTTAACATATATGTATGTTTTTAATAACTGCGTTCTGAAAAAAATGTTAAAATTTTAGTAATATGATATAATTTTAATTAGTCTAGTATTCTGCTTTGGCGACATTTTTTGTACGCCAACAGACTTTGCTTCAAATGCGTTTAGTTATATATTCTTTGTAGGCGTTTGCTTATGCGGACA
>KK116314.1:413649-444938 GCA_000611955.2 Stegodyphus mimosarum
AATTTATTAATTACCTCTCACTCTTCCTTTTAACTTATATCGGCTGTATTGACATTCATTTTTACTTCATTTAATTTAATATCTTTCTCACTTCGATTTGCCTACTATGTAGTTCTCTGTAATACACCGTATTAACATTAAATTTCCTTTTCGTTTTAACATTGAATTTCTTTTTTGTATTATTTTCTGTTTTCCCTCATTGTACTTATATTATCTATTTTTTATTTTTTATTCTGTCCTAATCACTAAAAAACCTTCTATTTTTTATATATTTATTTATTTATTTTTCCCCTGGCCAATTTTTAGGCTTATAATCTTCCTGTTTTATTTTAATCTCTTTTTCACTCAAAATAATTTCTAAAATTATCTTTGCTCCTTCTTTATGCATTATTATTGCATTATAATAAATATATGTATGAATTTTATTTATTTTTTAAAATTTTTTAATTATTTTATTTTTCATCCGCTATTTTTAGTATGTATTATATACTTTGCCTAAATCACTTTTTATTTATTTATTTATTTAAATCACTTTCTATTTATTTATTTATTTGTTTATTTTTGAATGAAAAAGCTCTTTTTATTTTTATTTTATTTGCTCTATTATCATTTTAATGATATGTTGTATTTATTGTACACTGCTTCGTCTCATTCTGTTTTTGCCTTTTTTCTCTTTGTCTGCCTTTGTGCTGCTAAGATAGGTATGACTATTTGTCTAGCTGTCGGGGGTAGACTGTATTTTGCAAATTTAATTTGTGCAGTATAGAAACAGCCTTATAGTGATGCTACCCTCCTGATGAAATCATCACTATTTCCCCCTTTTTTTTATTCATTTTATTCACTTTTAACGGAAAAAAATCGCCAGCCGTGGCGATAGTACGCCAAAGTCTAGGTTCAGTTTCATTTCATGCCCAAACTCCTGCAGCTCATTCCTGTGCCGCTTTTCACCCGGTTTTGAATGGCGATTCTCGGTCTAGTATATAACAGGTCTATGAGTAGAACAGGAGATATAGTACTGTCTTCTTTTTTTTTTTCCCCCAATATCTGAAAACAGTTGATAGACCAGAATTTTTTTTTCTCCCGATAAAATAAAAAATATTTTGACTAAATTTTAAATTTCGCTCACTAAATATTTATCAAAATAAATATAAAAATAAAAATAGCATTAAAAAAAGTCTGAAAGAGTTAAAATTTTAACGATCGACCAAAAAGTCTCTTTTAAGGTTTAATAACGTTTATTAGTAGAAATCATCGATAGATATAATCCAGGTGAAACAGCGAAGCATTATACAGAATATTGGATGAGTATGCATTTAAAATAACATGGGAACATTGTATCTTTGTGTATTTAAAAAGTGAAAAAAATTGTAATGTAATTTTATAAAAATAATTTAATGTTCCTAATTAGATATATCATGAATTAAATGCATTTTTATTTAAATGAGTCAGATTAAAAAGTAAAAAAATAATATTTTTAATATAAGCACCTATGGCTTTTAAATAGTTTAGTTTTGTTAATAGACAGATTAAGAATAATATCTTATGTTTAAGATAAAGAATAACATGGCAACAGACAGTTCTGAATGTCAAGAATGAAAAGTTAAACAACGGCGGAACAATACAAAATCTATTTCCAGACTAATAGCGCTTTTTAAGGCTAACAATAACAATAATAAGGCAATGGAAATTTATATTGATTTTCTATCTGAAATCTAAAGTTGTTTGAAAGGCATTAGAGTAGGTTTCATTTGTAATTCAATTAATATTAAATTTTCAGATTGGCATGTATTTCAAATAATTCTAATACATTAAAATAATCATTAAATAACTTATTTTAATTTAAACTTCAAAAAATATGAAAACGTTCTAAATTTTCAGAGAAAACTTTAGAAATGGGGCAAAACAAGGAATAAATAATGACAGCCTAATGTCTTTCTCTTATTTAATAAATATATCTTGGACGTAAACAAAAATAGATAACTCTGTATGTAAATAATTATAAACAGCTTGACATTTGATGGCATTTTGATTCTGATAAAACTTGTAGCCTTTGAGAAAAATTACTGCAAATTATTTTCATCATGGATTGCATATGATCATCGGTCAATTGTGTTCTTTTCTCATTAAGTTTCAACTGCTAAAAAAAAAAAGCTGTCCACGTATAAATCCGTTTACATACAAAGCGATTATTTTTAGTAGAAAATTCCGCAACTGAGCATATTTATTTTTTGACAACCATTAATTAAAAATTAATCAAATCTGTATCTGAATCTCTGAATGAGATTTCTATCACACTGTAAATTAATTAGCTCCATTTCTAGATTTTCTGGTGCGTTATTCGTCTTCAATAGTAATATAAATAATGCAAACTCAAACTTCAAATAACTAAAATCTTAAAATCTTTAGAACAAATACATAATTGAAACGTAATCGCGAGCAGCCAGTGGTTTATGGTATTAAATTTTGTGAATTAGATGAATGATAATCTTCATGAATCAGAGAGAGTACTGAAAAAATTAAAATATAAACGACTCAGTAGTAACCTATTGCCTTTAAATCGTTTAACTAGTTGTTTTTATTGCAATGCGCTGTTTTTATTCGAAAGATATGGCAGCGCCTCTGAGAAGTAGCAATTTCCTAGACGTGGCCTAAGCACAACTAAAAAGACAAGCCATAAACGTTTTAATCTAAAAAATTATGAGACGTTTACATTTTTTTTTAATTATTTCATTTAAATCTCTGTTTGTTACACTGATAATGCAATTTGAACTGTTTTAGTTTTAAAACTTAAATTTAACAATCTTCAGCGGCACTGATCGATACCACTCTTGAATTGGCAATTTGCCAGTCCGCGTATTTGAAACTTGAAGTGTTGCGGAATGTGGTGCGAAATATGGAAGAATGTAACTATTGTCCTGTCAGGTGTCAGAACAATTGATTCCTAAACCGAGGAAGATTCTTCTGTTTTATGTGCATAAAATTAAAACAGTAAGCTAAGAACTATTATTTACATAATGGACGCAAACTTCCGTAACAAGTAGGATGCATTGTCTTAATTAAAAACAGATTACGCAATACGAATTTTGCCATTAGCTTATGCAATACGAATTTTGCCATTAGCGGTCTTTACACAGTTGAATCTCCATTTTTCGCGTAATTTTATCACGTTACGCTCTACCACAACGTCACTCATGCACTGGATAAAATGCGAATTTTCATAATTGGGTCCAACATTATACTAAGTATACTTCCAGCCTTCCACCAGGCTTCGCCGTATTGATCGTTCATATATACGAGTTCGCAAATCGATATCTTATGTACAAACTGCAGAAAGAGGGTTTTTTTTTTTTAATTTTTTTATTCTGCGTTCTTCTGATTAAATAAGTTTGATTTGAGGATTAAGAATCTAAAAAGTAAAAGGAAACTGAAATAGTAAATTTTTCAATTTCATAATATGTCATCAACTAAAGATTCAAGAAACGCGGACGTTTTCTCACATCAAAAGATAACAACAAAAAGCGAGTATGCTATTAAGGAGTGACGCAAATTCTGTACCCCATACTCAGCAAAACAGTTTTTTAATAAATAAATAAATATTTTTTTTGTCTTATTAAGCCAAAAAATAATTACTGACGCATTGATAAAAATGAAATTTGGATTTAAAAAATTCAAGTTGAAAATGGTAGGGGTTGTAAAATTAGAAACCAAGAAATAATCAACACAAGAAATAAAGATTAAAAATTAATTCTACTCGCTAATTTATTTTATTAAGCACTTATATAAAATTGAAAACAGTTCATTTTAAAATCTGAGGTAATAAATCGCATATCGAATACAGATTATCGAGGTGCCAGATACTAAGAACTCCAATTATTCGGATCATTCATTCCTCTTCCTAAACGAGGAAAGTTTAACCATGTTGATAATTTATTCCATGATTTCAATTTTAAAGGACTTTTTCTCTAAAGAAATAAATTCATTCATTACACACTAAAAGTGTAGAACTTTAACACTATGTATTAAACTGTTAATTGATGTTATTTTACATCGTTTAAAAAATAACATCTAAATTGAATGGAAAGATGTTAGGCGTTTCATTCAGAATAAAAAAAATAATAATTTTTATTTAATTCCGATAGGGAAAAAATACGACTGGATCATGCGTTCAGCTTTTGCGTCTGAGTAAAAGAAATGGTTAAAAAAAAGTAAAAATAAAATTCTGTCATTTGCATTAGAGTAATTAAGTTTTTCAGCTTTTACAAGAAAGAATTCGGATTTTTCAAATACCCATATACACAGCCCAGGTTTTTAAAGATCCACAGTTAAGTCCTAAACTTTTTATAATGCCAATGACAACTGATCTAAAGAAGATAAAAATACAGCTAGTAAATCCGAAATTATTAGCAAATATCGAGCTAATCAACAGACAGTCTTTAATCTTAATGTGGTAGTACAAATTATTATCAAAATAACATGAAGTAAAAAAATATTAAAAAATACTGTCATTTAGCGACATAATGATTTTATCTCAAGCAACTGGAATTATAGAACATCGTGATATTTGATTATTATCTAAAATTTCCAAGCAAAAAAATGACAAATTTAAACAGACATACATTTATCATAATAGGAAACAGAACGATTATTATGGTATTAAGAAACAAACGTTAAACGGTATTCATGAAACAATATTTAACCTTCAAACGATATATTTGCTGAGATATCTGAAAAGCATCAACTACGAATAATAGCAGTATTTATAACTGCTTCAATAAAAAAGAATAAAATTTAATAGCCGTTAAGAAAGAGCCATAAGCTATGATATTAAATTCTATGGAACTATCATTTCCGGTCTAGACAGACTAACAGGAGATGCAATGCATGCAGTATAGGCGGAGGAGGGATGTTAACGGAAGGAATGTTTTGATAAATCTGACGTTTACAATCGAATACATGGATATATTACCTTTGACTTGTCCGTCGAAGTGGAACATAAAGTCCCTCTCTTTCTTCATCGCAAGTGCCATGAGCAAGCGAAGTTTTCAGCGTGAATATATCCGCCCACACATCATAGTTGTTACTCCATTGCTAAAAGCCGGGTTTGTCGTTCAACGACTTTTCCTCAACGCAAGGAAAGCGTCCTTCGCCATTGCGAGATTTGGATGTCGCTTCCCGTCGTCGGCATTAGCGCCCTCTATCGCATGTTTCCATAACAACGCATCGCTTCATTAAATAAGATGCTTTTAGGAAGAAAGCGTTGCTCCTTAAATAAGAAGCTTTTACGAAGGTGGGCGGAAGATTATCCAATTTTAATGAAAGTAAAATGCAGAATTCGGAAGAAAATGAATAAAAAATTCATTTTGGAAAATCTGAACCGAAGTAGTTTTTTTTTTTTTTTGCTTTAATACTTGGTTAAACTACTTTAAATTCAGTACAGGACTATATTTAGAATGAAAGCCAAAAGCAGATGTTTTATGTTTTTTCTCAGAAACGTACATAGTGATGATCTAATTTTTAGCGAAAATCTGATTTTTATATTTTACTTAACATAATCCATATAAATTTAAGCTTTTTCTCCTCTATTTCTATTGATAAAATATCATTAAGAAAAATGAAGATGTTTCTTTATATTATTCAATTTTTATCATAAACCGAACAAACAAAAGTTCTTTAAAACAGTTTAATTGAATTAAATTAATAAGTTATTTACATATTCCTAGTCAACGAATAGTCATCAGTTATGTGCACAAATGCCTGTCTGAAAATTATTTGAAAACTTCACAAAATTAATTTAAATTTAGAAATATACATGAAAAAGTGACATAGCCAGACGGGGGGACGAAAGGGGACATCTGTCCCCGGGGAGCAGCATTCAGGGGTCGCCAAACTGATGTTACGAAATTTTAGAATTAAATGTTTTTTCTTCTTGGCAAACAGGAAAGGGCGCTAATAATCCTAGTTAAGACTCTGGCGTGAAAACGTATTAAACATATTACGTGGAGAAAATCTGTTAAGTGTACTTCGAGTCAAAAAGAAAAGAAAAACAAACAAAGAAAACACACACACACACACAAAAAAAAAAAAAGGTAAGATATAGTTTGTTCTAATCGGACAATCAGCCAAATTTAAGCTACATGTTTCATGTCCCGAAAGCTCGACTTCGGATATATATTAGATTGATACACATCATTATTCTAATATAGATATTTTGACACATAATCGGACTTTTTCTGACATGACATGCCAAGTTTTTTCCGTATTTCGATTCTACTACTCAAATTATACCAAACTGCCAAGTTTTGAAAAAACTGCAAGAGTAGTTTTTAAAAAATGAGCTCTCAAAATTTTAGCTCCTCGATGTTAATTGAATTTGATATGTATTTATTAATATCTCTTTTTATATTAAATTTGCTTGATTTCTTCTTCCAGAATTCAAAATTTAGGTTTAATCCAAATATAATTCGCACATTTTTTATGATTAATTTTTAAAATTTGTATTTTCAAGTATATTTATGTATTTATCGAAAACTTTTTGTAATAGAACATATAAAATTTTTAACATCATCTTAAAGAAGATGTATTTGTAGGCACATCTGAAAAAAAATTAGAGTTATTTATTCAAAAAAGGGGCCAAGTTTCGTAAAAATCACAGCAGCAATGTTTTTAAAATTAGCACTCAAATTTTAGCACAGCATAGTTAATTGAATCTGGTATATACACTCATGTCCATAAATTAAGGATAATGCAAAATCAGGCAAAGGAAGAGTTAGAAGCAAAACAAATTTGGCTTATTTGTAAAGCTTATTTATTAAACAAAAGGTAAAGAGCAAAAAAAGATGCTATATGTTTGATAGTATTAAAAAAATTAACTGGAGCAAAAAAAAAAAAAAAAAAACCTATTTACAAAAAACCAAAATTAATACATTTATGTCTCCCAGACGATGCAATACAGTCCGTACAACGACCAGGCATGCTGAGTATCCAATTATCGATTTGATCTTGGGGGATATTACACCACTCAAAAAGCAATGCTCTCCGAAGTTCCGGTAGACATGTAGGAGGAGGTTGACGGGCTGGAACTCGTCGGCCAAGCATGTAGTCCGGCGAGAATCAGACTGCAAGCTAAACCTGGACTCGTCGGAAAACATCACACAAGCCCACTATTGCGGTGTCCACAATGCATGCTCTCTACTCCAGGCTAACCACAGGCGACAGTAAGTTGCAGTAAGTGGAACGCATCTGACAGGTCTACGAGCATATAGACTAACGTGCCCTAATGTCTGTATAGGGTCTGCCTTGAAATTGTTGTACCAGTGGCTGAAGAGAGCTGACGAGACAGGTCTGAGACTGTGCTCCGCCTGTTTCTTTTGGCAGTAACTGCCAAATACCGGTCCTTATTCGGCGTTGTAATTCTGGGGCGACCTGTGCTGTAACGTCTACTCACATTACCATCATCTTGGAATTGTTGCCAAAGCCTGGACATGACACTTTGGGCAATTCCAAGTTCGTCTGATACTTCCAGTTGGGTACGCCCACATTCCAGACGGCCGATAATTCTACCACGTAAAAAATCATCCAAATGCGTCCTTTGTGTCATAACTATTCGGTTACTGCCCTGAAATGTTTATAAAGCGCCTGCGAACAATTTTACTTCTTTGCCTGTATTCCTTATATATCACTCTCGTCATTGTGACGTACAATCGGTGTCATCAGGTTACTTCCTGAAATTTGCATATGATTCTTGAAGATGTGTATAGTGGTTTTACAGGTGATATATTTATTTTAGAGTTTGATTTCTGCGTGACTCCGAATTATCCTTAATTTATGAACATGAGTGTATTTAAAAATATCTCTCTTTGCAAACAGAAGAGAAACGCGCCAAAGTGAAACATAAACTTAAGACAACGAAAATTTACATAAAATTAACAAAACAACAATGGCTAAATCTCCGCTAATCACAAAGTTGTTGCTTTGCTAATTTTATGTCTTTTTTAATTATACTTACTTGGTCTCTTCTTTTATAAATCGAAATTTAGGTTCAATCCAAATAAAATTCAGACTTTTTTTTGTGATTTATTTCCAAAGTTTGCATTTTTAAAGAATCTTTATAAATTTTTCAGAAGATTTGAATTATGACTATAAAGTTTTTACATCATCCTAAAATAGATATATTTCTCAGTATACCTGCAAAAAATTAAAATTTTTATTAAACAATCCGAAGATATGTGAATTTATATATTGGCAGTTTCTTAAATTTGGCCTCTTTGTTATTAGCGATAATAAAGCCAAATGTCATTTACGCACTTAATATCTTCTTTGCCACCCAACCGGCGTAGTGGTCGTCGCTGACTGCCTTGCGAAGGGCCCGGCTCGAATCCCAGAGAAAGTATGGATGTTTCTAAATATATACTGTCCGTGCGGCATGAGAGGCATTCTAAATATGCGGCGAACCGAAAGTCCTCTCGAGAGGTTGACTGTAGGGGACGAGGGGTGGGTGACACTCGGACCCGTCCCCTCCTTGGGGTGATCTCCATCAAAATTGGGGGCGGAACTTAGCTAAATCGAACTGTCATCTGTTAGAGGCTCAAGACTGTTACAAAAGACAGGCGTAAACTTGCTACGAGGAATTTTGTGGACTTGGCCTAACTATAGGTCAGGCAAGTGAGCATTAGCAATAACAGTTCGATTTAGCTATTACATTCTTCAGTGAATTGATACAGTTATCTTTAGCCTTTAATATCCAAATAAATCTTTATTAAGAATTCATATGGAATTTATTCTCATTTTTACTAATGACGCATAAAAATATTTGTTCATAATATATGGAAGGCGATTTTTTAACTTATAAGAAATATTAATCACAATTCAATGCATTTTTTCTCATTTAAGTTTGTAAAATAGATTTTTACTTTCGCCATGTTGTCGTCTGCTATTTTTATTTTAATTTCGTTTAACGCTAATTTTCTAACACTAAGAAAGTTAGTTTGATAACAAAATTTTAAAAATCTGATGTGTACACCACATGACTTCCTTGCACGGGAATATTAAATTATACGCATTTTTTGCTGCATTTCATTTAAACTTATGTCCTCGAATTTTATTAGAGATATATTTCTCATTCAATTAATTCAGTTCTCACTTCGCGGCAAGGCAAAAATGCATAAAAACTCAAAATAGTTTATAAGGTATTTCTCCCGCCTTCTTCGCATGCCTTCGTGGTGTAGTGGTCTGCATGCTCGACGCGTAACCGAGAGGTCCGTGGTTCGATTCCCGGCGAAGGCGTTGCTCATTTTTCATGTCTGATGCTTCCAAAAAAATACCTAATGTCTCTACATTGGCGCCCGAACTAAAAAAAGGTGGTGGATGATGATTCTCCACCACCGGGATTTGGCGATTGAGTCCTCAAAACCCCAGTCGTCCTTTAAAGGGGGAGTATATAAGGTATTTCTCCCGCCTTCTTCGCATGTCTTCGTGGTGTAGTGGTCTGCATACTCGACGCGTAACCGAGAGGTCCATGGTTCGATTCCCGGCGAAGGCGTTGCTCATTTTTCATGTCTGATGCATCCAAAAAAATACCTAATGTCTCTACAAGTTTCAAAAAAGATTGAAAGATATAGAAAAACATAAAACAATTAAAAAATAATTTTTGCAATTAAAATTAGTTTTCTACGCAAAAGCAAGCAATTCGACAACCAGGCAAGAAAACAAATTTTTCGGTGCACAAAACTAAAAGTTTCCTTTTAGTCCCACTTGGCAAAAAGACACTGAAGGTGCAGAAAGATTTAATTCATTATTCTCCTAAGTTACAAATGTAAACAAATATGGCTGCTATGATTAAAAAAAATACGCTTAGCCACCCTTAAACAACTTTTAAATTGTTGAAAATTCTACATGCAGTTCTACATGCAGTTTGCATGCAGTTTAACGAAGGCATAAAAAATTTAATCGGAAGACAAGAGCAATATAATTCAATCATTTTAAAGCAAAAAATGCACAATTTACCAACATATAAGAATAAAAAACCTGAGCTCACTGAGCCGATTAACAGAGTGGATATATATACATTATATGTTTATACACTTTTGGCGCAGCCGATTGCCACCAGAAAGGGAGGCGCACAACTACATGCTATAGTAGTCCTATATAAAAAAATTCAACGTTCTGAGGCTACTCGTTTTTGAGTTTTTGAGTTATGCGAGATACATACGTAAGTACGTACATACAGACGCTACGAACAAAAAATCTCTTCTGAATTCCTTTTAAATCAGTTTTATAATTCGTTTGGGGGGAAAAGATTCCTTTATTCTGGCCTTATGCACAGATGTTACGCAAAAACATCGTTAAATTGCATTCGATAGTGGTCAAAATGCATATTTTTGCTGAAATATGGTACCGGGAATGTTTCGTGATTACAATACTTTTCCTTCGTACAAGGAAGTAAAAAGTAATTGATTGATTAAATGATTCAGTTTTCTAAAATACAAAATTTTCTGTACCAAAAGTATTCTAATTCAATAAAATTTTAGTATCTTATGAACTGAAATTATTTCGGTTAATATTAAGAGAATTCAACTTCCTTTATTATATAATTAATTTAAGAGTTTTATTGCACAATTAAAATAAAATTTAAAATGGTTAGTGAATTACTATTGCCATTTCAAATATTTTCATACCATAAGAACTTGTAAGATATTCCGAAATATGTAACACTAGCATCTATCTATTCCTGAATTAATACTCTAGAACAGAGAATCGTAACACTTTTCTTCCATGGACCGCTTTTAAAAGAATAGTCGACTTCATTAGGCCCTCTACATTTTCTCTATAATACATAGCATATTGCATGATCATTATTCAAATAATTGTCTTAATAATAATGCAAATAATTGCGTAATAATTGGGATAATTATACAAATAATTGCGCAATTAACTTAAATTAGATTAAGAGTATGCACAAAAATTCTGGGGGAAAAAAAAAACAAAAACCGGTGTATTAAACTTAACGTTTTTAGTCCAAAGGGGCTTTGTCCCTGAAGGACTATTGTTTTCGTTTTACGATTTTGCGTCGGAAACATTAAAAGTCTGAATAACTTTTCAAACTGCTGCCATCAAATATTAGAGTTCCGCATTATATTTTAAGAAATAAAATAATGAAGAATCTGCGTAAATGTTTCTCGCATTGTGATAAAATAACGGTACCTAGAGTCATCAAATTTTGAATAATGTAATTCTCCACCGAATATGGGCATCTGGAAGCCCTAATTTGGAATTTGAAATTTGTTTTATTATCGATTTCACATTTTGTAAAACTTTAACAAATTTTTCATTAACAAATGGCTAATTCAATAAATGGTGGAGGCTAATTCTTGTGAAATATCAAGCATTCGCTGGCCTAAGCTAACTCTTCCCGTATTTAGTGGTAGTGTTGAAGAATGGTTATCATTTAATGATTTATTTAAAACGGCGATAGTGGATAATGACAAATTATCGAGAGCACAAAAATTACAATATTTAAAATGTTCTTTAAAGGGAGATGCATTAAGAATTGTTCAAGCTTTAACTATTTGTGATAAGAATTTTGAAATTGCGTGGAATTTACTGTGTCAAAGATTTTCAAATAAGAGAGAATTATTTTCATCATTATTAAAGAAAATCTTATGTTTAACAAGTTTACAAGCTGAAAATCCTAGTCAATTATTGACTCTCGTAGATACAGTGAAGGAATGTATATGTTCATTTGAGACTTTGGGTTTCAAAGTAGAACAATTCGCTGATACTATTTTGATGTTTATAGTACAATTTAAATTAGATTCTTCAACGAGAAGTTGGTGGGAGCGAACTTTAAAGCGAGAGGAAATACCAACCCTTAATGACCTGTTAGAATTCTTAAAGTCACATGCCAGAACTCTGCAAGCAGGTAAACAACAAGGTGTTAGAAAACAACCTACGAAAGAGAAATTAACCTCTTTAACTTCAGAGATTCAAGCGCACTGTACTTATCGTAAAGCTGGTCATTCAGTATTGAAATGTAACACGTTTTTAAGTCTAAATGTTCAGGATCACATTAATTTTGTCAAGAAAAACAATCTGTGTTTTAATTGTTTAGTTTCACATCATAAAGTTTTGGAGTGTAAAAGTATTTTTGAATGTAAAAAATGCTTTAAAAATCATCATACATTGCTGCATTTTGAAAGGGTTCAAAAGAAGCCAGAATCACTTAAAAGAGTTTTCAATAGTTCAAGAGAGTTATCGGTGACTGCTAAGCCATTTTCTCCCATAATGGAGTCTAGTACCCAATCGGCAAAGTCTGAGGAGAATTTTACGAACTCTAGTCCAGTAATTAAATCTTGTGTATCAGACTTTAATTTTCAGCGTGAATTTTGCTATGTACTGCTGCTATTAAAGTATTAGATTCATCTGGTGAATACCAGTTGTGTAGAGCATTGATCGACCCTGGCAGTCAAACGAACCTGATTACCGAAGAGTGTGCAAGAAGATTAGGGTTACCGAGAAGAAATGCCAAGGTTTTTATTTCATGTTTAGGATCTTCGGATACAAAGACTAATGGAATTGCTCAAATTAGTTTTGTCCCGCATTTTCCAGCTAAAGTTTCATTTACAGTTCCAGTATTTATCATCAATAGAATTATTGGAGAACTGCCGCATTTTACTTTAGATAAGCAGTACATAGTGGAATATAATGATATAATGTTGGCGGATCTGACATTCTACAAGAGGGGGCCTGTTGATATACTGTTAGGCGTAGATGTTTCTTTACCGCTTCTGAAGGGAGAAACGATTAAATGCGGAGAAGGTAAACCAATAGCCTCTTTCTGCACTAGGAGGGATTATTTCAGGTAGTGTGGATACTTCAACAGAGGATAAACCCACTATCTATGTGAATTATATACAAGCGGATACTGAGCAGCTGTTGTCTAACTTTTGGAAATTAGATGCTGTACCTACATTTGATTTGCTTACTAAGTCGGAGAGAGCATGTGAGGATCACTTCAAATATACATTTAGAAGAGACGAAAGTAGTGTATACGTAGTGAAATTACCCTTTCATTCTTCGCCTTCCCAGCTTGGAGATTCGAGACAGTTAGCTATACGTAGGTTCAAGTCTTTAGAGAATTCATTATTCCTCAAATTTATGAACAATACAAGGATTTCATGAGGGAATACCTTGAGCTAAGACATATGGAAAGAGCGCCTGAGAGAGAGATTTTTATTGATTCTGCGTATTACATGCCTCATCATGCCGTGTGGAAGGAATCAAGTAGTACTACTAAGTTGAGAGTTGTCTTCGATGCTTCAACTAGAACAACCTTTGAACTTTCATTAAATGACCTTTTGATGGTTGGGCCGAGAGTTCAGCACGAGCTGTTTCCAATTCTTCTACGATTCAGAACTTACAAAGTCGCGGTATGCGCCGATGTGGAAAAGATGTTCAGACAAATACGAGTTCACCCAGAAGATACAAATTGGCAACGAATAGTATGGAGAAATAGTCCTAGTGAGTCTTTGAGTACTTTTAGACTGGTAACAGTGACGTATGGAACTACCAGTGCGCCATATTTGTCTATTAGAGTGATGAAACAACTTGCATTAGACGAACAAGCTAGATTTCCTTTGGCATCAAAGGTTGCCCTTCGGACTTTTATGTAGATGACTTACTTTCAGGAACGCAAAGTGAAGAGGAAGGGATAGCTTTAGTTCAGCAGTTGACTGAAATGATGGAAGGAGGTGGATTCCGCTTAAGAAAGTGGATTTCGAACAGTTCAGTTATTTTAGAAAAGATTCCTGAGTCGTTAAGAGAACCTAGTACTTCTCTGGAAATAACCAGTGATAAAAATGTGAAGGTATTGGGTATTTATTGGAACCCCTCTCGTGATACATTCCATTTCTCAGAGTGCATAAATGATAAAGAGTTCACCAAGAGAACTATTTTAGCAGAGGTGGCCAAAATCTTTGATCCATTGGGATGGTTAGCACCTACTATAATATATGCGAAAATATTATTATAAGAGTTGTGGAGTTTAAAACTTGGTTGGGATGAAGTCGTGGACAAGAGAATAAATAGGAAGTGGAAACGATTTTACTTAGAATTACCCTTACTATCAAGTTTACAAATTCCGAGGAATGTCTTAAGTCCAAAGGCAGTAATTATGGAAATTCATGCTTTTTGTGACGCCTCAGAGAAAGCTTATTGTGCAGTCATTTACCTCAGAATAATCAACGCTTATTCTTCAGTCAAGGTTAGCCTTTTAACATCGAAAACTAGAGTTGCTCCCTTGAAAACCCAGTCTCTTCCTAGATTAGAGCTATGTGCTGCGTTACTTTTAACAAACCTTTCGCATGTAGTGGTATCATGCATAGAACTACCAATTAACAATATTTACGCGTGGACAGACTCACGGGTTACATTGGCATGGATTTCGTCAGAACCTCGCCGTTGGCTACCTTTTGTGGCAAACAGAGTTGCAAGGATTCAGGAAGCTGTTCCAGGTATTCAATGGAATTATGTGGCTGGAAAAGAAAATCCTGCAGATTTTGGAACCAGAGGTTTGATTCCAGCAGAATTTTTAAGATGCGAATTATGGATGAAGGGACCACAATGGTTAAGCCAACCAATGATTCATGTACAGCAAGATTTAAGTGTAGAATTAGAGAGTGAGATTATGTTAAAAGAAATGAAAAAGAGTTTCATTTCAAATGTTTTTAAGTTCGAGGAACCCAGTGTATTTTCTAAGTTTTCATCCTGGCTAAAGCTATGCAGAGTGTTCGCTTGGTATATAAGATTCAAGAATAACTGTAGTAAGTTACCCGCAGAACGTATAAAGGATTTTTTGTCTACTGAAGAACTTCGTGAAGTTACCTTTATGATCGTTAGGATCGTACAAAATTCTGAATTTCCAGAAGAGTTATCCTGTTTAAAATCAGGTAAACCTTTAAAACCATCGAGCAAGCTTTTGCCGTTAAATCCCTTTTTAGATTCCGCAGGGATAATACGTGTAGGCGGAAGGCTCAGAAACGCTAGAATTTCAAATGATCAGAAGCATCCTAAGATTTTACCCAAGAGTCATAATATTACGCATTTGATTATTAGGCACTATCAGGAAACATATCTTCATGCAGGTACTGAACTACTCATTTCTGTCATAAGACATAGATTTTGGATTGTGAAGCTAGAGATATTTTTAGAAAATGTTTAAATCAATGTGTTATTTGCCATAGATTTAGAGCCCAAACTGCAACTCAGCAAATGGCAGATTTGCCTGCTTCAAGAGTTACTCAAAGTAGAGATTTTTCTCGTGAAGGAATTGATTTTGCAGGACCATTTAACGTCAAATATCGCAATGGTAGAGGAGCTAAAATTTTCAAATGTTATGTATGTTTATTTATTTGTTTTACTACTAGAGCAATACATTTAGAATTAATCGGAGATCTTTCAACAAAATCATTCTTTGCGACACTTAAGAGGTTTATCGCTCGTAGAGGCAGACCGTGTGAAATTCATAGTGATTGTGCAACGAACTTTATAGGAGCTAACAAAGAGCTAAGGAAAGTTCTATCAACTGTTCAACGTGATGAACACCTTCAGGGGTATATTTCTTCAGACAATATTAAGTGGTTATTTAATCCGCCCTCTGCACCTCATTTTTGAGGTCTTTGGGATGAAACACCACTTAAAGAGGTGTTTGGAAACACTTATTCTAACTTATGAGGAATTTTTGACTTTAATAACCCAAAGTGAATCCTGTCTTAATTCTAGGCCATTAGTACCAGCTTCGAGCGATTGCAGTGACCTGGAAGCCTTAACGCCAGAACACTTTCTTACAGGAGCGACTTTAAGTGCTCTTCCAGAACCTAACCTGATTCAAGATAAGCTGAGTTACGGTGACAGATGGAAAAACTTGCAAAGGCCATTTCAACAATTCTGGAAGAGATGGAGTAGTGAGTATTTGTCGAGGTTACAATAAAGACCCAAGTGGTGTAAGCTACAGCGAGATTTGAAGATTGGTGATATGGTTCTCATTAAGAACGAGAATTTACCTAAGATACGCTGGAAGTTAGGCAGAATTGTTAAAATGTATCCTAGTCTGGATGACAGCTACGTTTTGTGCAGACGCATAATGGAGTAGATGATTACAAATGTTATCAAAACAATTGAGATAAAAAGTAAGTTATCCATATCACTCCAAAGATCTTTATCACAAGCGAAAACTTGAAGCGTATGGAGGACCTAAATTTCATTACACGAGTGAAAGAAGACGTAAGAGGACATATTATACTCCATGTGCATTGATTAATAAAAATTAACTGTGCTCAGACAGTCTTTCCTGAAGAAATGCTCTTCTGCTTTTGAATCTATCCAACAACCTATTTGAGAAAAAAAAAGTGTTTATTCATTATGTTTTGCTAATTCATTTGCCTCTATCTGAAGCATTTGTTGAGAAACTAGCATATTACGCTTTCTTTGAAAGGTGAAAAATGTCTGCAGTCCTTTTTTTAGGTCATTTTCCCTCACCTTTCTCAGCTTTTTCTTGAGAAAGGCGAGGTACAAACTGATCAAACTTTCTTCATCTGCAAACAAAACAACATCTACAAACTGATCAAACTTTCTACAAACTGATCTCATCTACAAACTGATCAAACTTTCTTCATTTCTGCTCATCGAAAGAATTTTATAAGATAAAATTCTTTCGATGAGCAGAAATTATCGAGTGCCCACTTTTCAACATGGCACCAGATGTAAATTTGGATAATGGTACTCCTGGCATATATCGATTTGGCTACATTCATTCAGTTCTTTTAGAGCAATGCTCTTTTTATTTTCAATGCAGAATGCTTTGTGTTTACAGTTCAGCATACGCATAAATGTTTTGACGTATAAAGTGTTCACCAATGCAGAGTGGAAAGGCTCATCAAAGAATTTATGAAATTTCGCCCTTCTGGAAAAGATGAAGGGAAAAGACAATTTAGTCACTATGTGTTCTATTCAATGCCCAATCAGAACACATTCCTTTTTCCCCCAAGATACGCATGGCTGAAAAGCGAAGATACGATATCTTTTGTAAAGGATATCCTAAATCAGTCCTAATTTAATTAAAGATCTAAAGAATGCAAACTTCCTATTCAAAATACGGAATTTTGAAAACCATTTAAATATTGAAACAGACCAAAGGAGTCTAAAAAGCGAATCTCCTGTAAAGAGCCAAGTTCATAAGCAACTATTGACCATTTCATCTTTTCTTGAATAGCAAAAACCTCAAAATTCCTAACATAGCATCAATCTTGAATAGTGCTCTCTCTGGCCACTCAATCAAAGAATTTCAATAGGATAAAAAAAATCCACTGAATGCGGTGTCACGATTAAAAAAAAAACCTTCGGATGAAAAGTGACACGATAAAAACCCACAGAAAAAACCCCTGCATAATAAAACATGCATCTTAATTGTCATGAATATAACATACATTGTAATCGTTAATAATTAAATAATATATTCAGGATTGTAACTACAATGAAGGAAATATTTGATTTATGTTAAACTAATTTTTGACGTTTCAAAATAATGTCTGGTATATAAGGTCAGAGATAAACTCTTCTAAGGACTTATCTAATACATAAAATACTTTTAACTTAAACTGAAAATATTACCGAACTATTGCACAGCGCAACTTTGCCGGTTCTTGAAATCAAGCCCTAGGGCACATGACATGTAGAATTCTGGATGTGGAAACTATCTCTGAAGAGAAAACGGAATAAAGGAAAAGGAGAGAAGTACCAAAAAGGAACAAGGCCAAAATATCTGACAAGTTCTCAAAAATGACGAGAGAGAAGACTATTGCATAAGGGTTCTAAGACAATGAAGGTTCAATGACAATAATTAAAGAAAAAAAAATATACGAAAACTGGCATCATTGACTATGCTACAACACAACAATTCTACAACAATCAATACAACGAAAAATACAACTCAACTTTAAAGCAACAATACTATTGCAATCAGGACTACGAACTACAACACAACAAATGCATCACATCTATGTACAATACAACACAACTTCAAGCTACACAACGTCCAAAAAACTACTTCCAAACAGCTTAAAATCAACAAGGCAATGATCAGAGGGATTGGAAGTGTTGCCACTCCTATGAAGTTTACTATTTCCTGTTTGCTAATATTTAATTTTTCATAATTATGATCTATGAATCTGGCAACCAGGTCGGTTTTTGAATTAAGCGATCGGGGAATTCCCGTTCTATCTTCGCAGCATTTAAGATACGATACGTAAGTTACTAAATGTTATTCATCTTCGTGATGTACGGATCATTAGATCATTATGTTAAACTCTGTATGTAAATAGCCGCTTTAATCTCTCTGTGTTTGTGAAGTGAAATAAATTGGATATTAAACGAAGTCAGAATTTGAATCGAACACAAGTGGCGTCCGAACGACAGGATTGTACTCTGCACTGAGAAATCAGAAGTGGTTAAATTCAAGGTACTTTATTGAAGGTAAACAAGTTAATTTCTGAATTTATTTAACTTTTGATTGCTTCTGAGTTATTTATAAAAGTTTGTTTCGTGAAGAGTTTTTTATGTTCATGTAATAGTTACATACGTTTAAGAAGTACGTTTACATTCGAAATACGTTATATACGTTTAAGAAATACGTTTGATGTACGTGCAAGTAAAACATGACTTCAGAAAAAACACAGACTGAGGCTGAGCAAGCAAAACTGGAAACTAAGTTACGAGGTGAAAGAACTAATTTACGCCGTCTCTTTACCACAGCGGCGAATACGTTTAATGATATTCATCGTAAAATTGATGTTGATAAGGACATTCACGTACAGTTTTGCAAAGTTGTTGAGAAAGCAGAGCGTTTATTTAAAGTAGATGAAGAAATTAAAAAATTAATTAGTTTTACGGATGAAGAGTATGATGCAATGGAATCTTACAGAGATAAATTTACTGAAGTACGAGTTATATACGAGAAGAATTATAATCAATATAATGAAAGTAAATCTGTAATTTCTAATAAGGTTGCATCTGATAACTTAAAACTTCCCAAATTACGTCTTAAGGAGTATGATCTTATGCCTAGATCATGGGTTGCATTTTGGGGTCAGTTTTCTCGAGTTCATGAAGATGAAAATTTAAGAGAAGAAGATAAATTTCAGTATCTGCTTTCTTCGTTAAAACCAAAAACTAAAGCACGCGATATAGCGGAAAGTTACCCACCTTCTAAGGATAACTACGCGAAAGTTATTGAACATTTAAAGTCCCGATTTGGCAGAAAGGACTTATTGATTGAAGTTTACATTCGAGATCTTTTGGCATTAGTAAATAACAAATCAGTCATCAAGTTAGCTGATTTATACGATAAACTTGGTTCCTATCTACGAGCGTTAGAGACATTGGGTGTGACAACATCGAATTACGCAGCAATGCTGTATCCTGTTGTGGAATCATGTCTTCCGACTGAAATTCTAAAGGCTTGGGACAGATATAGACTCAACAGAGAAGTCGAGGAAGGAGAACAAATCCTCGCAAAGGAGAAGATTCTGGAAAATTTGATGTCTTTCTTACGTCATGAAGTAGAGGGTGAAGAGCATCGGGTTTTAGCAGAAAATGCGTTCGGAAGTGGTACGAAACGAAAGGAATTCCAAAAACCAGTTCAACGAGATGAACCTACTGCTGCTACTCTAATTTCGAACACATCTGGAAGAAAAATTAGTTGTATATTCTGTGACCGTCCTCATCCAAGTCAGGATTGTCAAAAATTGTCGACAATAAATTACGATGACAGAAAGTCCCAAGTTATGCGACGGAAATGCTGCCTTGTTTGCCTTAAGCCTGGTCATATGGCAAAAGGGTGTCACAGTAGTGTAAAATGTTTGATTTGTGGACGGAGGCATTACGCGTTACTTTGCCCAGATTTAGGTAAAGATATTAACTCTTCATCAAAGGACAAAGTCGCAGAAGAAAAGCAAAAATCTACCAAGACGCTGTTGACAAATCTTCCCTCAGAACGTGAAATTTATTTGAAAACAATCATGATCAGACTACGGCACAGAGGCAAGGAAATCTGTGCACGAGCCTTAATGGATGATGGATCACATCGTTCCTATATTGAGAAGAGCTTAGCTGCTGAATTAAATCTTTCCCCTTCCGGAAAGGAAATGTTATCTCAAGGACTGTTTGGCGGAGGAATTACTCCGGCTGCTGAGCATACGAAATATGTTGTAACCATTGAAAGTTTAGATCGAAAGTATTCTACTTCAATGTCTCTGCTCGATCAACCGAAGATTTGCTCTACGTTACCCAGAATACGTGATGAAACATTACTTGTTGAACTTGCTTCTCGAGGAATAAAACTGACAGATGTCGGAAGAGATTCGCCACCTATAAGAATTCTTCTAGGAGCTGACGTACTTGGAAGCATTTTGACAGGAAGAATTGAAGTACTTACATCTGGTATTTCAGCCGTGGAAACTTTATTAGGTTGGACAATTTTAGGACTAGGTAAGAAAAAACAAGTGGTCAATATGGTCACGTTAAACCTCCAAAATTTTGAGCTGCCAAAGATGTGGGATTTCATTCAAAGGGAATGTGCTTTAGTGAAAATCAAATGGATATTTAGCCCTCCGTCTGCCCCATGGTACGGTGGATTTTGGGAAAGAATGGTTCGTTGTATCAAGGAACTTCTTCGAAAGTGTTTAGGAAAATCCTGTGTCACATATGAAGAAATGTTGACATTGCTCACTGACTGTGAGGCCACAATAAATGGACGACCACTGACATATTTGTCAGACGATCCTAACGAACTGAGACCTCTTACGCCTGCTCACTTTATTCAAGATTTAGGCGAGCGAGAAACTGTTGATTTGGACTTAATTGACTCTCAGCATTTATTGAAACGTGTACGTTACCTTCATAACTTACGGCTAAATCTACGAAAACGTTTCTATAAAGAATATCTAGGAGAATTAGTAAGAAGTCCAAAGTCATCTTCACGGAGAAAGACGATTTCTCCAGGAGAAATTGTCCTAGTGGAGTCAAAGAACCCAAATAGGATAAATTGGCCTTTAGCACAGGTAATTGAACTGTTTCCTGGCAAAGACAATATTGAACGTGTTGCGAAACTACGAGTAGCCAATGGTGAAATCATACGACCCCTTCAACGAATCTTCCCTTTGGAGCTTACTTCTGCCGACAACTTCATAAAAATGTCTCAGAAAACCGAGACTGCACCAGAGACAGAGTCATGTGAAAACGAGGTTCCTAAAAATATAAGGGTAACTCGAAGTGGTCGCCGAGTAGTACCTGTAAAACGCATGGACTTATGAACTATTATTGACTTTTTTCCCTAGTACTTAATAACTATAATGCCAGTTTATATATTTATTGTTTTTTAATGTCATTTCACATGTTTATAATTCTTAGTTCAACTTCATTTCATGTATTACAATTTATATCTGCTATATATGTGTATTATTTCGTTTTGTATTGCTTTAAGGTAAATTTGCCTGCAATACAAAAGGTGGGAGGATGTTGCCACTCCTATGAAGTTTACTATTTCCTGTTTGCTAATATTTAATTTTTCATAATTTCGATCTATGAATCTGGCAACCAGGTCTGTTTTTGAATTAAGCGATCGGGGAATTCCCGTTCTATCTTCGCAGCATTTAAGATACGATACGTAAGTTACTAAATGTTATTCATCTTCGTGATGTACGGATCATTAGATCATTATGTTAAACTCTGTATGTAAATAGCCGCTTTAATCTCTCTGTGTTTGTGAAGTGAAATAAATTGGATATTAAACGAAGTCAGAATTTGAATCGAACAGGAAGTATAGGCAGCTACCAACTGAGGAGCTAAGTGATGAAATTGTCGTGCCCACCTATGAAAGTGTGATCTGCTAATGATCGGATGCTTCGATCTTCAACTAGAACTTCATAATTAAAAACTTGAGAATAATTCACGAAGTCGCATTGTACGGCTTTGGTGAAGAGTTTTTCATTGGATCTTTTGATATATTCTGGTATAGTCTCAAATTTTAAAATACTTTTAAGCTTGCTTCGAAGCATGTACGTGCAAGCAGTGTCAGATATTCTGCTTTCTGATTAAGTGGTTAGCTATAATATTTGGGTAAATAAGTCCAAAAGTTTTTTCTTATTTTATTTTATTACTTTTAGTTTATTTCTGCTTCTTTTTACCACTAAGCAAAGAGGAAAAATATCACTGTGAAGGTCCTTAAAATCAATTTTAAAGTTATTTGGCTAAGATAAATTATGCATATATTTCAGACTTTATTTTTAGTTCTTTACATGTATGTATTTCACACATTTTGAGCTGTAGGAGGCTGGTGGGCAATCGCAAGAGTCATTTTTTAAATTTGTATCTAATTCGCATGCCTCTTGTTCTTTTTATTTATTTGTTTGAAACGCCGTAGCTAGGATTTTTAGCACCCGGAGACGGCTGAAATTTCGCAATCCCTTCCTATTTGCCAAGAATGGAAAATATTTCATTCTAAAATTTCGTAACATCAGTTTCGGGCCTTCTGAATGCTGGGCCGGGGGACAAAAGTCCCCCTAACTATGCCACTGCTTATTTATTTAATCCAAGAAAACACATATATTGCGCGTCATAATCATACTTATGTTAGTCGAGGGTTTCTTACCGGGGGCTGATCAATCTTTTATTTACCTATATTATTATATATATCTTTTATTTACCTTATATTTTATTTAAGTATTTAATTTTGGTTTATAAAAAAGCTGCCTTTATTCAAGCTGCTGTTGTGACTAATCTCACGTCTGACGTAATCAGAACAAGCCCATTAATTTTATCGTGGCAAGGAGTATAAGACTGCGGCTATCGTTGGCAAGATCCTTGAGCACCATATAGACGACTGTATGGCTTTTCCCAATTCCACCATTCCACCACAATTTTGAAGGAGAGCATCCAAAAGAGGGCGGTCCAAGGGTCTTCTACTCTTCTTCCTCTACCACCAGACCACGCGAGATGACTTTCGTATAGACATGTATTTAGAGACCCTCATGCCGAAAAGACACTATACATTTACAATATGCACGCTTTACCCGGGGTTCAAACTCTGGCCATTCGGTAGGGTAGTCAGAGTCACTAACCACTATCCCATTAGGCGGTACTTACGTTTTGATGTTTATCAACATTGTCTATATCTTTCTTGATTAATGTATAAAAGGCATTAAAATATTAATGCCTTGATATATTTTTTAAATACGCATATATGTACTTTTCGGTTTTGGAAAGGAAGGAGAGCGGAAAGATTGTCTAGCAATAGTGAAAGGGGTACATGGGGCAAAAACGGTTGAAAATCATTGTGTTAGCTTTTCTGTTCTTGAGAATTGCGATCTTATTCGATTTCGTTTAAATTCGGCCAAATGCATTAGACGCTGGAAAATGTCAGCTGTTTTAAGTAAATTCTTTTGTTCGCATCAAATTATTTAATATATCAAGATGATGGGACGAAGTCTGTATATTTAGATTTCCATTAAAAGATGGACGATGCAAGAAGATCTTTTTTGATTGTACAACATGAAGGGTCTGCCAGTACAAATCTGTCATTTATCTGCAAATCTGTCATTAATACCAGTGCACAAACTTATTATTAACGTCAGATTTAATGACAGTCTTCTTAAATGGGAAATTTTCAACAAAATGTAGTTCTCACTTTACTTAAAAATGTTTTGAAAACTCATCCCTTGGCCTGAGAGATGAATTGACGTAAAAGACAAAAAAAAAAAAAAAGTGACACTTTCTGGCTTAAATTGGGCTGCGTAATTAAATTTATGCAGTTCTTGTAACATTTTTTAAGTTTTAAAGACTTTTTTTAAAGTTTTAAAATGTTGTTTTGTTCCTACATATTTTTTTTTGTATTTTATATTTTTAAAGTAAAAATTTTAATTAGTTTTATATTTTCTTTTTACAAGAGTTCGAGCTCTTTGCTAAAATTTTCAAAACTCATAAATGTTCATACACGCATGTATAAAGTACAAAGTTCGAAATTCGGATGTCCAATATTCGAAATGCTTTTTCTCCAAACGGAGTTTCCTGCGTGTCACTTTCGAATACCTACTGGCTGAGAACTTCGCATAGCTAATAACAATGCATTGATGCTGTCGAACATCACATTTTCGGCCCCTGAGTGTTTGGGGGGGAGGAGCTGGCGCTATGCATTTTGTTGCCCTGTGCAATCTTTGCTTGTCCTAAATTTTGGTGTCCTTGATACTGTTTAAATTCTAAAATTTCCCCTCTCTAAGTTAGCTCTAAAATTTCCCCGCTACTGTGAGGTGCTTCTCCTTTATTCTAAAATTTTTGAGGAGGGCGCACCGACACTTTTTGGAGGTTAGCATTTTTCTGTCTGACCTAAACAACAAACGAAGTCGTAGTGCTGCATGCCTATATATCATTTTACTAAAGTGATAATTAAAATCCGGAGCCGTCGAAGTCCCGACGATTCCCGATCTCGGACTTTGTACTGCGTATATTTATTATTTTTATCATGTGCAATTTTTAGGGAAGTTTTTATAATAGAATGTGAAATTCCTGTGATTTTTTTTTACTTTCATTTACTTAACTATTTGTACAAATGGGAAATTCAACTGATTTTTTAAATATCTATAAGAAAATATGAGCTTTGAAATTTTATGGATTTTGTATTATGGATAAAGAACTTCGACTCTAAGAATAAAAGAAGTCGTGGAAAATATGTCTACTGACAAGCTGCAAAATGACAATTGGATTGTTTTGCTCGGCAAATAACGATAATTTACAAAGTATACAGAGTGCAAAAATGATACCACTGCTCCACTAAAATTCAAATCTAAAGCAGCCATGTGTGTTTGGTGTCCTGTTAGCCCTACAGTCAATGCGAATTTAAACAAGCTGCAGCAATTTCAAGCAAATGTAGGAACAAGTCCAAAGGCAGCCAAAAATCGTAATGGTCATAATTAAACTTGTGTATACGAAACTGTATTATAAAAAGTAATTATTAAAATACTTATACGAGAAAAAATAGAAGGCAAACAAGAAGTTACGAAAATATATTCTATGACAGTTCAGCGCAAAAGACACGTTTACTGAACAACAAACCCTAAATCTATAGGTGTCATGGCTCTCGTGCAATTCAACAGAGGTTTTAGAGGTTCTTGAAATTGTTCATATTCATCTTTGTGCTTCCATAATGAATGATTTTTCAGGGTTCGAAGAAAAACGAATTAGTGAATGATAGTGTTTTTCACTACTTGAGATATAAGGAACAAATTGCCATGAAGGCGGAAGGGAGTTTAAAAAAGTCAAACATTATTCCTATGCGGTGGAAGTCATGTCCGTAATAACGTTTCCAAAATTCTGAAATGCGAAATAATTTGCACTCCAAATACAACTGTGTGCTTTCTCATACGTATTTAAAAAATATTAGTTTACAACTAATAGTTTAAAAAACGCAGTTATCTTATAAATACACTCTATAATATCTCTCCATTTTTCTTTTGGAATAAGCTGATCTTATCTATTCATTTTTAAAAATTAAACGGGCTGGGGTGTGAGAAAGAACCTTAGATTAGAATGTATTTCATACAAAATTCTCAATATACTTTTATTTAAAATTTCGACCAGTCTAATCCCCTCTTTTATTCTATATTTTAAATATCATGCTTTCCTAGTATACAGGTTAATTTATTGTTCACCTCCATGAAAGCAAAATTTCATGAAACCCTGATCCGCCGAAAGTAAAGCTTGATTATAATTGTTTGCTACCTTAAGCTTGTTGATTCCTAAAAAGGGGAAAGGAGAGGAGGAAATTTCATGATTTTTCCAGTTAAAAAATATGCGTATTCACCTTAGTGCCCTAAACAGTTGTTCAATAATAAAGTCAGTTGTCACAAAAGTCGTTATTATTCAAATATTTAATACTTGGGAAGCTTTAATTCTCCTTGCTCCGTTTCACATTTTTGTTGGAATGTAGTATTGTAAAACATGAAAGAATGAGGCCCCTTTTTGAAGCAACACAGAAGCTCATGAATTCTCGTTACACCGTTCATCGTGTAATTTGAAAATATTATTACTAAAACCTTTTTTTTTAAACTTAAATGTGGCTGTTATCGAGAAATGTAACTATTGCTGCCAATGGATTTAATTATTAGCCCAAAGGAGCATTAGCTCGGAAGGACTCTTAGTCTCGAAACGGGATTTTGCTTGAATCACTGTAAAAAACTTAATCACTTCTCAAATTGTCGCCACCAAATATTATCGCCCCGTATTATTTTAAAATAAATTAAGTAAAGAAGAATGTGCATTCATGATGGTATGTTTCTCGCATAGCAAAAAAAACGATGGTACCTAGAGCCATCAAATTTCGAATAACGTAATCCTCCACCAGAACATGGGCACCTGGAAGTTCGAATTTTGAATTTCATTTTATTATCTATTTCACATTTGTAAAAATTTAACGAATTTTTGATTAACATTCTCAACAGTTTCAAAACGAGCAAAGTCAACAATGTACAGAAAAAAAAACATTTTTAACTCCAGCGCGCGAGACTGTCTGTCAGAAATTCTAAATATATGCTGTTTTTAAATATTTTGTGATATTGCTATTGAACTGAATTTTATGTGGTTTAAGTGCGAAGAACGTTATATTTAATAAGTAAAGGTAACACATAAAACGATAAAAAACGCCCCTTTGGGCGCAAAATAAAATCTGAAAGCTTTCAAATTTTTTACTTTATTATTTTTTTAATCATTTTCTTCTTTGATTTATTTTGCCTTCTAAAAAATTTTGCATTAATTACTGGCGTAAAATTCGCGTTTCTTTAGTTGCACAGTGAAGATTAAAAGTCGTCTCAAAGTCCATAAAATAAAACGTTTCTTATTTATAATTACATAGTACATAAAGAAAAAGTCCAGAATTTCTTTGATATGTAAACAGCAGTATCGAAATGCGTGCCATTTAAAAGCAGAATTAAAATTACGTAAATTTGTAAAATTTTTCACATACACTCACGTTTGTGAAAATTGCAACACCAAGAAGGAATCGTCATAATTGAATGCAATTTAATACACAGTTGAGTGGTAGTGGTACAAATAAATGATTAAATGTTCAAAGCAAACAAACAAGAACAAGAGATCAGAATCAGTATTTTGTGTGGCCACCACGCGCCGCAATAAGTGCTGCTACGCGACGTGGCATGGAGTCAAACAAAGTTTGAATGTCTGACTGAGGAAGAGCATTCCATATCGTTTGTACGCGTACCCAAAGTTCGTCTGCAGACGCAACAGGACGAGGATCACGAGCAAGACGCCGACCAATGACATCCCACACATGTTCAATTGGCGACATATCCGGGGAACACGCAGGCCAAGGAAGAAGCTGTACCTGCTGCGCTGCAAAGAAGGATTTAACAATCCGAGCAGTATGAGGGCGGGCATTGTCCTGTTGAAATACAGCGCCTGGCAAGCTTTGAAGGAAGGGAACAGCTTCGGGCTGTAGAACTTCACGGATATACCGGTTGCTGTTCAGATTGCCCACAATTCGTAGCAATTGAGATCGTCTATGATATGCTATGGCGCCCCAGACCATAACTCCGGGTGTTCGTCCACTGTGGCGTTCGATAATGCACTCCGGAAGGTGGCGTTCACCGGCATAGCGTCTGACACGAATGCGGCCATCATGGTACCACAAATTAAAGCGGGATTCGTCAGAAAACACGACATGCTGCCAATCAGCACGCCAGTCTCTATGCTGATTGGCCCATTGTAGCCGCAGGCGGCGATGGTCGTGCGTTAGGGGGATCCTGTATAAAGGAGTCCGTGCGCGCAGTCCACACTGCAGCAGACGTCTACGAATTGATGAAGCACACAATGAAACACCTGTAGCTATTGACCACAGTGCTGCCAATTGTCTAGAGGAAGCTGTACGGTCCGTCCGCGCCATGCGGACCAGGTGTCTATCATCGCGAGCTGACGTCACATTTCGGGGTCCACTCCCGGATTTCCGAGTTGTCCGACACTCGTCCGTCCACTGCTTCCAAACGCGCATCACTGTGCTGCTGTTACGCTGCACACGAGAGGCTACTGCACGATACGACAATCCAGCTTCACGAAGGCCGATGATTCTCCCTCGTTCAAACTCTGTAAGTTGTTCAAATCTCGCTCTCTTTCGTCGACGAGGCATAAGTACAGATTGAGTTAACGTTTACCACTAGCAGATAACCACCGATAACCATACACGCCTCGCTACAGCCGTCTATTTATTCGGATCCATCAGCCGTTCAGAGGGCTCTGCTCAGCATACGCATGCGCTACGGATTTGCAATTCTAATCACTTGCATATCATGCGCTACTTTGCATTTCCTGAAAATTTCAGCTCACTCGCGTAAGTCCTTCATGGTGTTGCAATTTTCACAAACGTGAGTGTATATTAAGAAAGACATAAGCAGCAGATGAAATATAGGAAAGTGAGGAGCATCTGATTAGAATGATTGGATTATCTGATTATCTGATTAGAATGCAAATTAAAAGCAATTATGAAGAAAATTATACGTCATAAATCTTTCTCTATTTTAATGTACAATTCTACTAACATATTCGAAGCAGAAATTTTGTAATTAAAAAGAGCGCAATGGACGGTTTATTGAACACGCCATCTCAGAGGAGCCGACACATATTGGCAACAATGTCTTTGTGGAGCCTAACTCTTTTCAACGGACAGATCACCGCATGCATTAGACCAGGAATGGGCAAACTACGGCTCGCGGGCCCAACTCCGGCCCGCGGATAGAATTTTAATTTGTCGGTCTGAGGCAAATTAAAAGAAATATATATTTACATATTATATATCCATCTCCTTTCTACTTTGTTTAAATATTTTTTTAATTCCTTTCTCTCAAAAGACTGATGATCTTTTTACTTTCTCTATATTTGTTCTACAAAATAATCGAAAGATATAGCAAATCGACGGAAATAGCAAGCAGAGACACCTTTCAAATCGGTCAAGTTTTAAAAGTGGAAGTTCTTTGTTAGTTATAGCTATAGATTGGCGCCAACAAGCGTTATCTCTTTCTCGAGGAGCAGTCATATGGGAATCCAATATAAGTGAATTAGACCTCATAATGTGGCAGACTGCACATTTTAAACTCCAGCCAGTGGCTTTTTCGTTTGGCGCGGGTTTTAATATTATTGATTGCGTATGGAAAGATTGCGGACATATAGCATCATTGTGAATAGAGGTGAAATTATTAAAAGTATAGCGTAGCTAGTGTCGTAAAATATTTCAACCTCAAAATGACTACTAAAAAACATAAAGTTGATTCAGAGTGCCGTGCTTTTAATGATGAATGGACTTGGAAATATTTTTTTACAGTTGTAAAAGATAAACCAGTATGTCTCATCAGCAAAGAAGCTGTAGCAGTCTTCAAAGAATATAACATGTCTCGTCATTTCACATCCAAACATAAGAATTCCAATTACGAAGCAATGTCCGAATATGAAAGAAAACAAAATGCAGAAAGTCTTTGTAAAAAATTATTCAGGCAGACAAAATTTTTTCAAGAAGGTAAACGTATCCAAGAAGCAGCTACAGATGCAAGTTACATTTTAGCGTACAATATTGCTAAAAATAATAAAGCTCTGAGCGATGGGGAGTTTAACGAACTCTCCATCACTTAATTTGTTGAACTTCACATCACAAACTCCCCATCACATGCTCCAAGTTTGTGATGTTTTATGTCCAGACAAGAAAAATAATTTTGAGATTGTAAGCTTATCTTGAAAAACGGCGACTTCTAGAAACGAAACCATCGATAAAAATTTGCCATCACAATTAGAGTCAAAGACTGGCCAGTTTAAATTTTGCTCCATAACTATGGATGAAAGCACTGATCTAAATGATACTGCTCAATTAGTATTATTTATAAGAGGTGTTGATGAGAACTTTGAAATTATTGAGGAACTGGCGTGCATGCGTTCCTTAAAGGGAACTACAACGGGATATGATATTTTTCGTGAATTTCAGGAAGGGCTTTTAACTTTGAAAGTGCCTATAACAAATATATGTAATATTACGACCGATGGAGCACCATATATGACAGGAAAAAATCTGGATTTCTTGGACTCTTTAATCAAAACAATCCCGGGAACATTGTTGTTTTTCTACATTGTGTTACACATCAAGATGCTCTGTGTAAATCTGCATTGAATATGAAACCCGTGATTGATAAATTGAATATGAAACCCGTGATTGATAGTCGTGAAGCTTGTAAATACTATTCGATCTCATGGGCTTACTCACAGGCAATTTCGAGATTTTCTTCAGTCAGTGTAATCTGAATACTCTGATGTACTGTATTACACGAAAGTAAGGTGGCTTAGTGCAGGATGTGTTTTCGAGAACGTTTGGCAGCTGAAAGATGACATTAAGTAGTTCTTCCATGAGAAATAGTGTTCTGCGGAGTACGAAATGTTAGCAGATACAGAATGGCTTTCGGACTTTGCATTTTTCACAGATCTTCATTGGCGTATGAGCAACTTGAATGTCAAGATGAAAAGGAAAAATCAATTTATCGACGATATCTGGGCCCATCTCAAAGCTTTTAAGCTAAATTTGTTTGCTGGGCAGCTAGCTAAAAACGACTTGTTTCATTTCCCGAGGTTAAATTCAATGCCCTCAGTAAATGAAGAGAAGCTTAAGAATTATGAAGATGGCTTGAAAAAACTGTATTTTGAGTTCGAACTCAGATTTCAAGATTTTAGTGCCATTCAAACAGAACTGATATTTTTACCATGCCTATCAATGTAAATTGTGAAGCATTGAGGTCAATTTGCAGCTTGAATTAATTGAGTTGCAATCTAACAATCATCTTAAGCAGATGTTTCTAAATATGCCAAAGTTAGAGTTTTACAAATCATTATCGAAAGTAAGTTTCCCAAATTTAATATATCACGCCCAGGAAATCAGTGTTATGTTTGTTTCATTTTATATATCTGAACAAGTGTTTTCAACTATGAAACGTAGAAAGAATTATTTCAGAAATAGACTGACAGATGAGCATTTAGCCTCGTTCCTTAGAATTAGTACATTTCACTTTGAACCTCAATATAAGAAAATTTTAAAAACGAAATCGCAGTTTCATTCATTTCATTAACATATTTAAATTGTAATACCTGTATATTGTTTTTAAAATTTTAAAATTTTAGAAAAAACTCTTTTTTTTTTTTTTTTTTTTTTTTTT
>KK116314.1:445072-467660 GCA_000611955.2 Stegodyphus mimosarum
TTTTTTTTTTTTTTTTTTTTACGATTTTTGGCCCACGACCGAAAAATTTTGCCCATCCCGGCATTAGACAGTACACCAAGTACGGGAGTTTACTGTCCAACTCGTAAAAAAAGTAAATAAAATAATATGTTTTTAATAGTCCTTTTATTGTTTCATAATTAAGTTAAAAAATAATAAAACTCTATAAATAGCCATATACATTTTCTTTCCGTCCATAAGAAGGATTGCTGTAAAAATGAGTGGTTGGAAATATAGGGACAAAATTAGAAAAGCGATGAACGTTCATATTTCTATTCGTACAAGTCACTGCTGTACACATCATAAATCTAACTCAAATGTATCACGGTCCAGCACTTCCCGCCAGTTTTGATGTAGAGTGAGCGCTTTGCATCGTGCTTTAAAAGGCAAAGAAAATCAGAAGGTGATCAAAACATGACTTACCAGCAAAGATTCTTTTACTTTACACGAGCTTTCCCAATGAAACTGTTCTCGAAATCGCGTCCTTGTCAGAGGCATCGACGCTCAGTTTCAATCTGATTTGGCAGATATGCAATCTTTTGCCAAAAGCAACAATAGATATAAATATTTACTATGTATTGATGTCTTTTCCAAATACGCCTTAGCTATTGCCCTCAAAGGCAAAACAGGTCAGAATATCAAGTCAGCTCTAGATTGTATTTTTAACGAGAGAAAACAACATGTGTCACAAACCGACAAAGGTAAAAAATATAAGAATAAAACTTGAAAATTATCTTAAGAAGGGAAAAGTTCAGAACTGATGACAGCACGGTAAAGGCATCATCGAACGGTTCCACAAAACCCTGCAGAGCAAAATGTAGAACTATTTCAGTGAACTGAATATGTATCTATTACTATCATGTATCTATTACTACTATATATCTATTACTTCAGTGTAAGTAATAGATAAGTTAATTCACAGTTATAATTATAACTGCCATCGCACTATTCAAATTGAACCAGTGAATGTCAACAAACACAATAAAAACTAAGTGTGGAATCAAGTTTATTAAAACTTACCTAAATCTCAGCCTAAGCTCAAAGTGGGACATACAGTGCGAATTAAAAATGCAAATTAAAAATGATTTTTTAAAAAGGTTACTAAGACAAGTGGACGAGAGAAATCTTCACGATCCATGAAATCGTCTACGAAAAAAGAAAGAATGAGAAATGGGTGTCAGAATACTATGTGAAATTCTTAGGTTATCCACCAAAATTTAATGAGTGGGTGACCGATATGAAAAAGATATAGAAACCTCACACCAAAGTAAAGAATCGTCATTTGTCGTGATGTCTTTCTATATGACGTTACCTAGTGACAGCTCTCAACATCATTTTCCACAGAATACCATCTCTCACTTTATTAATTTATTACCCAATTGCCTGTACCCATGTCTTTGAATGGGGAGTGGAAAGTTGGTCTTTAATAAATCATTTACCCGCACACTTGGTATAATAACTTAAGTATGAAGTAATAACTTAACTTTATAATAACTAAAGTATACTTAAGTATGAAGGGAACCTAAGGTATTTTCTCCCTCTTTATAGCGTAACTTCGTGATGTCACTCAAAAGCACGTGCTTCTAACATTCGGAAGGTCCGGTGTTCAAGTCTCGGCGAGGGGACTGCATACTTTTCATGTCTTCTGTTTCAAAATAAGATTCCTAATGGTTTCTACAAACGCAGGGGCAATCTCTTAAAACACTGTTAAAATTTTTCGAAAATGTAGCTGTTATTATATAAAAGAAACGTCAGAGGAATTGCAATCTATAGCAAATAAGCTAATATTTCAAATGTCAGTGAGGGAAGTTATGACAAGATTAATTTTTAGAAAATGTGTCAGTTGACAATGTTGAGACAACATGGGTATTGTGAGCAAAAATTCTTTCTTTTCCCACCTGACTGCAACAGGTTCCGACACAGAATGTATACTCAACAAATAGAATTGAATATATTTGTTAACAAATAGAATTGTATATATTCAAAGAATGTATACATCTATAAATTAAAATGTCATTCCGGATTTTTAAAGCGTTTAATAGAATTCTATTCACAGTTACATTTGCAAATTACATGTAAACCCCAATAACATAAAATTTCACTTATCTGTACATCGAGATTAATCCCAGCTTATTTTTCTAAACTTGTGAAAACTTTTATAATTTAAATACCGCAAACTTAAACATAGGAGTCCTCATTTTCTAAAACGCAACAAATTGAGGAATCTTCCTAATATCCGCAGCGGATTTCATTTAATCCAAACTAGAACTCAGTTTCTTAACGCAATCCTAACCCCCCCCTTTTTTTAATTAAACTTTTTTTAAAGCTTGCGCAACAAATTCTGTAACCATAGTTACCACTACTGTTGTGGCCAGACTTATTCTCGTAAAATGTGAGAGGCACAACATCTTCCCATCCTGCTTTTCTCAAAATCAGACATTACACAAAATGTTCTAACATTACGAATAAGACATAAAACCAACACTAATGCATTAGGTTAGAAAAACATAGAAGAAAACCTTGGTTAACATACATTTATATATTACGGAGCGTGCTAAAAGGAGATCAATAAAGAATAAACTTAAAACAATTACAGTCATTGCTAAACAAAAGGATTTAAGTCCAAAAATTCTATATTGTACATCATATCTCAGAGTTTGTTCTTGGTTTTAAGAGTCTGCCGTATCTAGATCTGTTTCCATTTCCAGAGTTAGCACACAATCGCTGGCAGCTTAAACCTCCAAAGAATACAGTTTTTTGATTGACCCGACCAAATATCCACTGCTTGTTTTTTCCTGCACCACTCTTGTAACAGCATCGCTAGTGTTGAATATTTTTACAATTTTGCCCATTGACCACATTATACGCTTTTATTGTCTAGTTCTATGATAACTAAGTTCCTCCCATTTAGTTTTCGACAGGAAACGCCAGCCTTCTGCAGCTGGGCCAAATATTTCTTCAGGAAGCGACTTCTCAGTTCTCGTCTCAATGTATTGCAGTAATTTGCCCGCACACTCAATTTCTGGGAATCTATGTAAACCAGATCAGGTAACCCCTCTTGTTTTATGTCTTGCAAAAATAGGGAAGCTTTCAGAAGTACGAGCTCTTCTATACAGCTTCTTCTTACCTTAACGTACATCTTTGATGTATGTTAAGGGATTAATGTGGATTCAGCGCTTAATGTGGATTCAACGTCATACAGCACCGTCAGTAACTCCTCGTAACTAACAGTAATTCACCGAGGATCTCTCTAAACGTCTCACGAAAAGGGTCTTTGTGGAACGAACTAAGCGCTCCCTCCCAACACGCAGTCGTAGCAAGGATGAATTTCCACTTTATTGGAAAACACTCCTTGTGATTTTCCTCCAAGCCAGGCATCTCAGGCATTTACCGTCTGTTCTGGTAAATTTGGTGCCGTTATAGAATACACTATCGCAGGGCGGCCTTGTCTGGCAATGAACAGTGTCAGAAAGACTGTAGAAACGTTTCGGTGCTCAGAGAGGTGACAGGCTCCAAGTGAGCTGCCCGGTGCACTGCGCAGCTGAACAAGACGATCCAAGCTTTACCCTTTGATCTTACAGCGATAAGAGAATAATTGCTTAAGTGTGTGAACAGAGACGTAAGACTCAAGAAGGGTTAATTACCCTTTATTTTTCAAAATAAGAGTTAACACAGTCGGCTCGTATCTCAGAGCGTAGAGCAAAGCCTCCACCTGGGCTTGAACATAAAGCAATAAGAATTAAAGCTTAACCCATGCTTAACTAAAAAGATATAGCCGAAGCTTTCATGATTCTGAAAGTGTAGCTCCTAAATCTCAGTTAAGTAGGTGAAGCTATCAAGGGCCTGAAACACGGTCGAGCGTAGTAACAGCTTAGATAGAGACGTACCAAAAGGCAAACGCGCGCTAGTCAGAAACTCTGGCCCTCTAACGAAATCAGTGAAACATCAACTTAAATACTACTCTTACGTAAGCCCACCAGCGGCCGAGCGGTAAAGACGCTGAACACTGGTAGTTCGGTCCGAGGTTCGAATCCCGCGAACGGGCTGGCTGCATGGGCGTTTTCGTGGTTTTCCCCATGTGTAACGTGTATACGAGCCAGTTTCCCTTAGAAAGTCCTCCACGAAGGCATCCCTCCCCTTAGGCAGATAGCCCTCGTGTGCTTTGCCATAACTGAATAACCTAACCTACTCTTACGCATTTGCATTAAACGCGTTTCTGAAAAATACATTCTGCTAGGAAATTGTAAGCTGAAATTAGGAGAGACAGGAAAGCGTGAGAAACTTAAAGTAATTTATATAATTTTAGGATAAACATTACAGTTTCAAAGACTGCCGAATCTTACTCTGTCAAAGGGGAACTGGATCGGAGATGTGGGTAAAGCCTTAGCGATAAATCTCCTACATACTGCACATCGGCTTACGCAAGATCTAATATTACGTTTGGACGAAATGATTCAGTATCGCTCTCTTAATTTAGTTGCTAATATCTCACTCCAGCATGACAACTCTTTTCGTGATACTCTCTTATGAGGCATTCCGTCAAATAAAGCTTGAACGAGATAAAGGAAGCAAAATTCATCATCGCGTTCAATGAGTTTTAGCTCTGAGGACTCCGTCATTGTCTCTCATTACCAATAGTTCGCGGATGGAATCTGCTCTCTCTTGAAAATCTTCCTTTGATCACAGAAATATTTCGGCGCTAGTTTTTTAATCTAGTGTTAGGCTATCAGAAGCATAGTAGGGTTTCTTTGGGAGTTTGCTAGCAAAGCGTAGTACCCAGCAGAATACTCGAACTATTTTAGAAAAACTTGAAACGTTTGTACCATTCGCAGTCTTTTAATTTTATGCTCAAATTGAAAATTGCTCCCTTTTCAATTTCTATTGCAACAGAATTTTCGTCTGGAGTAACTAGTTCCTCAATTACGTGTACCGCCTAGCGAGGTGCTGGCACAACACGACCAATCCAACCACAGAACAATTCCGGAGGCTCAACCCGTTCCCCGCACCTTGGAGAGAATTGACACTAATCGCTATATGGCGATGCTGGTCGTCTGTTTGCTATCTACCAGTCGCTCGGGCTGCCCCTCGCAGAGGGCCATTACCCAGCAAACCCGAGGCGCTACCTCCGGGCTACCAGAACCTACTGCTTGCCAAACACCGGGCTGGCTAATAAGTGACGTTTCTTGAGCCTCCAGAACCGCTAGTTTCGTAATTTGTATACCCCGTGGCGAGACTGCCTAGGTACAGATCCTAGCCAGTAGCTTCGAAGAGTTCTCTACGCTGACCCCCGGGGGAAGACGTCTGGAGTAAATTCAAAGTCTGGCCATTCTATCGGAGAGCTTTTCAGAAAATATGGGCTTTCCCACCAAATGCAATGACATAAATGTTGAGGATTGCAGCCGCGAGATGCCATATCTGTAGGATTCAATTTCTCTGGGATATGTGTCCAATATTCTGAGTTTCCGAGTCTCCTTTATTCCTATTATTTACAAATGCGCCTTGTTTTCCTCTCGTTGTTTCCAGCAAGGCCACAGTAGCATCTGCCCAATAATAGTATATCAGGACATCAACTAAGGACAGGGCTTCAACAGTGTACCTTGCTATGCGTGCACCTAGAACACAAGTTAGCAACTCCAAACGCTGAATAGTTATTTTCTTTAAGGGCGATACGCGTGATTTGGCCGTGACGAATTTCTCGAAAACTTTGTCTTCTTCCTTACTCCTTTAGTAAATGACGGTTGCATAAGCGACTTGACTGGCATCGTAAAAGACGTGTAGTGCCCACGAATCCTTATTACCATAACCCATGAGATGAGGTAATTTAAGGCAGGAAGGACTAGTCAACCCATCTTACTATCTCGTAAATCTTCTTTGAAGTTCATCTGGTAATTGCATGTCCCAGTTCGATTTTATTGTCCAGGCTTCTTGAAGTATTAACTTCGCAGGTTTGTGGGCAGAAAGAAACTCAGCGGGTAAAAAACCACATGGATTAGAGATAATAGCTTCTTTTAACGATTTCTCTTTGGACGGATATTGTAAGGCTGTCATTTCGTCTATACCACTGCAAGCCTAGAATTGAGGTACTGGATCGCTGTCTTCAGCTGTTAACTCATGATCATCATCGGGATTGAAAATCTACATTCGAAGATGCATTTTGGGTTCTGCTGTAATAGTACTGGCTCGCTCTTCGGTGTCATCGACTGACGTGACACAGCTGTCAACATAAAATGATCTGGCAAGTTTTTGCAACAGCTTTAAATTCGGATGCAACATGTAACAAATGAAATTAAAATCACAGCTGCCAATAAATACGAGCTACTAGTTAACCCAAAAACAACCCTCTTGTAACGAAGTACTTCGATTCTATTAGTTACCCACCACAAAAACTTTAAATAGTTTTGATCCTCGCACTCTGTCTGAATCTGTAAAAAGGCCCGCCTAATATCGGATGTTACTCCGATTGCCTTTTCCCTAAACCGCATTAGAATGGCGTAGATTTCTTCTACAAGTTTTAGACCTTTTTTCAAGCAATCATTTAACGAAAACGAAACAATGACTTTGCTGGATGCATCGAATACAGGCCTAATCCTGGTAGTGAGGCTATCTAATTTTATTACTGGATGATGTGATAAATAATGGCCTCCGTCACTCTTCACACGGATTTTGGGACAATTTCTATGACATCTTCCGACAGTCATGCGAACTATACTCATCAACTTTTTTTAATTTTCTCAATTTTCTCGTAGTGACAAATAGCCTCTTTTCTGCAATGTGCCAGTTAAAGGGAATCTCAGGGAGGAATTCTAAAACCCAAGGTAAATTCACGCAATATCTACCATCTTCAGTTCTGTGAAGACACTTAAGAAACTGCTCTTGCTCTGTCTTCTGCGACTTTGGAAATGCTCTGCGCATCATTTGCAATACCGATAGTTTCTAACTTCCACATAATGGGAGTTTCCATGTTTTTGAACAAGAAGATTGATTACTAACATGGATGGGGTACCCTCAAAAGCTTGGGTAATTGTTCTTTTCGATCCCCCGCGTAACGTCCCTCCCAGTTTAGTATTTATGGTTGTCAAATCACCCTCAATCTGAAATACTCCACCAGTAAGTACTTGCCCATAAATATCACTCCCTATGAGTATTTCTATTTTCAGGTGACTCTCACCAACGTCTGAAATCCAAATTCTGTGACTTTTTAATTCCTTCAAATAAGGGACTTTAGGAATGCGTGGTATCCCTCCACAAATGGTGTCGTGATCCAGAAAATAAATTGGTACACTTTACTTTTCCTAACTGGGCTTATAGAATATCGCTTGGGATTTTTTTGACTCGGTCCTTACTTCCTCAATTAGTGTATGAGTTAAATTTTCAGAGGAAATGCTTATCAAATTTAAAGCTTCAACTGTGGAGTGTAAACCATAAGACCGTTGGGATCCACAGTCCAAGCGGCACCTGACCACCTTCTTTACATTGTCTGCGACTATTTCAACCATTAAGTCATGAGATTGACTCCATTCATGGATAGAAGAGAGAACAGGAGCAACAACGTAGCCGAAAGGCAGCGCGCGCTCAGCCCACTGGGTTAGTCTATCTCTTATAAGGTCCATGGATATAAGGTCTGTGGACCATGGACCTTATAAGAGATAGACTAACCCAGTGGGTGGAGCGCGCGTTCCCCACATGTCCGCAAGAAGGAGTAGGGACGATCTGGTTTACTTTAACACTGAAACCTATGGGGTTTGTATCACATAACTATTTTTAATTATTAAATGTGATATGTTGTATACGTGATGACATTATGAAAGTCACACCTTTCTCAAATAAGATTTAATACATATCATTAAAGCATTTTTTACTGCATTTTGTGCATTTTTTCACGCGTAATTCTTGTATAGACATCCTTAATTTGGAAAAATGGTAAAAACTCTAAACACAAAATTTATTTACTTATTTTTGTGCACAAGATTGGTAGTACATGATGCTTTGGAAGAAATAAGGCAAAATTAAACAAGAACTGATATTGACGATCATTTATTTGATTATATGATCATTAATTATTAACATTACAAGATGATCATAAGATGATTATATACACTCATGTCCATAAATTAAGGATAATTCGGAGTCACGCGGAAATCGAACTCTAAAATAAATATATCACCTGTAAAATCACTACACACATCTTCAAGAATCATATGCAAATTTCAGAAAGTAACCAGATGACACCGATGGTACGTCACAAAGACGAGAGTGTAAGAGAGTGATATATAAGGAATACAGGCAAAGAAGTAAAATTGTTCGCAGGCGCTTTATAAGCATTTCAGTGCAATAACCGAATAGTTATGATACAAAGGACGCATCTGGATGATTTTTTAAGTGGTAGAATTATCGGCCATCTGGAATGCGGGCGTAGCCAACTGGAAGTATCAGACGAACTTGGAATTGCTCAGAGTGTCATCTCCAGGCTTTGGCAACGATTCCAAGATGATGGTAATGTGAGTAGACGTTACAGCACAGGTCGCCCCAGAGTTACAACGCCGAATGAGGACCGGTATTTGGCCGTTACTGCCAAAGGAAACAGGCGGAGCACAGCCTCAGACCTGTCTCGTCAGCTCTCTTCAGCCACTGAGACGACAGTTTCAAGGCAGACCGTGTACAGACGCCTAGGGAAGATTGGTCTATATGCTCGTAGACCTGTCAGATGCGTTCCATTTACTGCAACTCACTGTCGCCTGCGGTTAGCCTGGAGTAGAGAGCATGTATTGTGGACATGGGCTTGTGTGATGTTTTCCGACGAATCCAGGTTTAGCTTGCAGTCTGATTCTCGCCGGACTTTCATATGGAGAGGTCCAGGTACCCGTTACGGCCAAGAAAAGATCATTGAATGACATCGTTATGGTGGTGTAGGAGTGCTCGTTTGGGGTGGAATTATTCTGGGCTCCAGAACTGACCTGTATGTTTAAATTGAAACCATGACAAGCAAAATCTATCGGGACGTCATTCTGGAACAACACGTACGTTTGTTTCGGGGTGCCATGGGCGCACAATTTGTGTTTATGGTTGACAACGCCCGTCCTCACCGTGCAAACATCGTAAGCGAATGCCTTCAATCGGAGAATATCACCCGTATGGCCTGGCCAGCATTCTCACCGGACTTGAATCCAGTAGAGCACGTGTGAGACATGCTTGGCCGACGAGTTGCAGCCCGTCAACCTCCTCCTACATGTTTACCGGAACTTCGGAGAGCATTGCTTTTTGAGTGGTGTAATATCCCCCCAAGATCAGATCGATAATTTGATACTCAGCATGCCTAGGCGTTGTACGGACTGTATTGCATCATCTGGGAGACATACAATGTATTAACAATCATATCAACCATGTAGTATTGTTTTTTGTAAATAGGTTGTTTTTTGTAATTTGCTCCAGGGAGAAAAAATCGCTAATTTTTTTAATAATATCAAGCATATAGCATCTTTTTTTGTTCTTTACCTTTTGTTTAATAAATAAGCTTTACAAATAAGTCAAATTTGTTCTCTTTCTTTGCCTGATTTTGCATTATCCTTAATTTATGGACAGGAGTGTATTTTAATAATTCATAAAATTCGGAACATAAACTTTTCTGAATGTAATGGGGGGGGGGAGATAAAATAAAATAAAATCTGGAAGCACTCAGATTTTAAGTTACGCCCAAAGGGATGTTTTCTAATGTTTTGTGTGTCACCTTTATTTATTGAATATTATGTTCTTCGCATGTAAACCACATAAAATTCAATTGAACAGCAATATCACAAAATATTTGAAAACAGCATATCTGTAGAATTTCTCCGCTGAAGATAAAAGTGTTATTTTCTGTACAGTGTTGCCATTGCTCTCTTTGAAATCTTTGAGTTTGTTAATCAAAAAGCTCGTTAAAGTTTTACAAAATGTGAAGTGGATTAAAAGAAATTCGAAATTCGGCGGTCCAAGTGCCCACATTCGAATGGAGGATGACGTTATTCAAAATTTGATGGCTCTAGATACCGTCGTTTTTTCACAGTGCGAAAAACATACGTGTATTCATGCAGGTACCTCGTTATTTAATTTCTTTAAATATAACACAGGGCGATAATATTTGGTGGCAACAATTTGCAAAGTGAAACGGACATTTATTGTGAAACAGCACAAAATGCTGTTTCGAAACTAACAGCCTTTCAGGGCTATCGCCCCTTTGGGCTAATGAATTAAATTCACGGTAAATAAAAAAAATCTAATGCAGAACTAGAAATAACTTAAAAAATAATCACTATAAAATGCTAGCACAATTAATTATTACAGTCAAATACTATTTTAACATTAGAATAAATATGTAAAAATTATTAAGGTGTTAAAAACGTGTTTATCAGTATCATGTATTATGAATCCAAATAAAATTCTTTTATCGAAATTATGCTATAATATTCACCCATAATTTTAAAAAAGCAGCATAATTTAGAATTATGAACAAAAACTTTCAAAAATTAACTTTTAGGTATTTTAGTGCTTTTTACTTATTTATACCAATAAGAAGCACAAAAATTCTAAGAGAAAATTGTTTGTTTGAAGTTTTCTATTAGTTCAGATTCAAATTTCCTTAAGCGTAAGAAAAGCTAAAAAAATATACAGGCCTGAAAGTATACAACAGCTTTATAATTATTTGGAACGTTAATTATGCTCGATAAATATGCTTAATTTTTAAAAATCAATCTGTTTCAAAAATAAAAATATATAAGCATTCTAATTTGTGAAATGAGGCGCTACAACCAACTTTTTCTTGACAATTATAGGCTCTGCAATAGCCAACCATTGTTAAGTTTCTGCTAGTCGTCCTTACTCCTCCAGATGTGGTCAAGGGGACAGTCGAGAATGCGTCAGACGAGGGAGAAAACCCATTTGGGTTGGTCTATTTCTTATAAAGTCTATGTTATGGTCATTGTGACGTCACAAGCTTAATCCCACCCATTTATAGACTTCACTTAGCTCCGCCTTCGCAACTTTGTTTACACAGAGTATTCTGAGCTTTTACTCTGCCTTCTTGGCGCCGATACTGGCGTCAAAACAAATCGCCAAGAAAGCAAGAGGCACCCAATTGTAACCTTTTACCAAAAAAGACATATATAGTACACTCATGTTCATAAACTAAGGATAATGCAAAATCAGGCAAAGGAAGAGTTAGAAGCAAAACAAATTTGACTTATTTGTAAAGCTTATTTATTAAACAAAAGGTAAAGAACAAAAAGAGGTGCTATATGTTTGATATTATTAAAAACATTAGCGATTTTTTCTCCCTGGAGCAAATTACAAAAAAAACCTATTTACAAAAAAACAATATTACATGGTTGGTATGATTGTTAATACATTGTATATCTCCAGATGCAATGCCCGTACAACGCCTAGGCATGCTGAGTATCAAATTATCGATTTCATCTTGGGGGATATTACACCACTCGAAAAGCAATGCTCTCCGAAGTTCCGCAAGACATGTAGGAGGAGGTTGGCGGGCTGCAACTCGTCGGCCAAGCATGTCCCACACGTGCTCTACTGGATTCAAGTCCGGTGAGAATGCTGGCCAGGCCATACGGGTGATGTTCTCCGATTGAAGGCATTCGCTTACGATGTTTGCACGGTGAAGACGGGCGTTGTCATCCATAAACACAAATTGTGCACCTATGGCGCCCCGAAACAAACGTACATCTTGTTCCAGAATGACGTCCCGATAGATTTGGCTTGTCATGGTTCCAATCTGAACATGTAGCTGGAACCCAGAATAATTCCACCCCAAACGAGCACTCCTGCACCACCGTAACGGTGTCGTTCAATGATCTTTTCTTGGTGGTAACGGGTACCTGGAGCTCTCCATATGAAAGTCTGGCGAGAATCAGACTGCAAGCTAAACCTGGACTCGTCGGAAAACATCACACAAGCCCATGACCACAATACATGCTCTCTACTCCAGGCTAACCGCAGGCGACAGCGAGTTGCAGTAAATGGAACGCATCTGACAGGTCTACGAGCATATAGACCAATCTTCCCTAGGCGTCTGTACACGGTCTGCCTTGAAATTGTCGTACCAGTGGCTGAAGAGAGCTGACGAGACAGGTCTGAGGCTGTGCTCCGCCTGTTTCTTTTGGCAATAACTGCCAAATACCGGTCCTCATTCGGCGTTGTAACTCTGGGGCGACTTGTGCTGTAACGTCTACTCACATTACCATCATCTTGGAATCGTTGCCAAAGCCTGGAGATGACACTCTGGGCAATTCCAAGTTCGTCTGATAATTCCAGTTGGCTACGCCCACATTCCAGACGGCCGATAATTCTACCACTTAAAAAATCATCCAGATGCGTCCTTTGTGTCATAACTATTCGGTTATTGCACTGAAATGCTTATAAAGCGCCTGCGAACAATTTTACTTCTTTGCCTGTATTCCTTATATATCACTCTCTTACACTCTCGTCATTGTGACGTACCATCGGTGTCATCTGGTTACTTTCTGAAATTTGCATATGATTCTTGAAGATGTGTGTAGTGATTTTACAGGTGATATATTTATTTTAGACTTCGATTTCCGCGTGACTCCGAATTATCCTTAATTTATGAACATGAGTGTATTTCATAACAAAATTAATATCAACACATTAATTCTAATATAATAAACGATTGCTTTATAATTATGGTTCTCTGTGCAGTGATACTGACGCAAAATGAGCTATTTTTTCTTTATTCGCTTAAAGATTTTGCAGTATTCAATTCGAGATCCTAAGATGCTTTTTAATAATAAATACGCAGATGGGCATTAAGTGAAATACCTAAATCTTATTAATATGTTATCATTGCTACTATATCTTAAATTTAATCTACATATTGGAAAAAAATGATTCTAAAGATGTTTTATAAGCAAAACCATTATACAGTAAATCTTATAGCATATCCAAAAATATATTTCAAATTCTCTAAAAACAGAGCAAGATCAGAACTATGCAATCAATCTCAGTGAGCATCGTATCATGCTCTAAAAATTCTTATGAAAGAATGTACATCTGATTAAAAATACACTCTACATTTATTTGACGGTAGAGAAGAGTAAAACTTGCCCACAATATCGCAAACAAACAACAATATGCAAACATGCACAGAGAAGGAAGGCATTCGTGGACGACTCTCTAAGGAAAACTGTCTCGTATACAAGTTACACATGTGGAAAACAACGAAAACACTCATACAGCCAGCCCGTTCGCCGAGTCTGAAATCGGTACCGAGCTACCAGTGTTTAGCGATTTTACCACTCAGCCACTGCTGCAGTTTGCAGAGGTTAGGCTGCAGTTTGTTTCTATCGCTTAGTTGTATACAATTTGCAGGCATTTATTATTTAACTGTTTTTGATAAGATAGAACTTATTATAAATGTTTGTAGAGTGGTTGCCTCCATCTGCGAGTTGTCCAAAAAACCTAAAACACGACCACTTTCATATGAAACTTGTGGTTTTATGTATAATTCATCGCAGAATAAACTGACTAACTTTTCAGAATCATTTAAAATTTCTCATTTTTTCTTCAAATACATCCAATGACTTGTTTGTAACCCAGAATCTACTCGACCAATTTTCAGACATAACTTTCTTGAATATGAAGTAGGATGAGGTAATATAAAATATTTTCTGTTGCGTACAATAGTGTACTGCTCAGATTACAATAAAATACATAACACACCCAGGCAAGGAATTCTGCACTATAGGAAGGCTGTTTATTTTGAATAAACTGAATTTGTTCGTAAAAAATTTAAATTTCTCATAATCTGGATTATTGTCTGCTTCTGTACAATCCAACAAGAGTTTTAATACTTTATCTAATTTTAAACTGCAGTCTTCATGATCATCAGAAACAGAAAAACCATGTAAATAACTAATCATTGATTCATGTTTAGACCAACTATCACATAGTAATTCTTTTCCAAATATCCACTTCAACTTTTCAACCGGAATTTCATTTTGAATAAAAAAAAACTTTTGCATTTAAATCTTCCAATTTTTTAAAGATACAAACACTTTTGGACAGTTTAAAAATTCTAATTTCGATAGCCAAATGATCTTACCTTTTGTTTTGAATATCCATGAAGAGGGAAGATCCATTTCTCTTGCAAAACCATTTATCAGATTTTCAGAATCGCTAATAATATCATTCTTTTTCCACTGCTGAAATTGTTTATCCCAATGAACATTATTTTCAGCTTTTCTTTCTTCCGGTGTTTTTCTTTTTGTGGGAAATTTCTTTGATAAATACGATGACTGATTTTGAAAAATCCTTGCATAAGTTTCGTTTTTTAAAGTTGGATAAGTTCTAGGAGCTACTAATACTGTTCCATCATCACGAACGGCTTTATCTTCTCGAACGATAAATTCTTCCTAGAAATGCTTAGTGCATACGTTACTGTATTTTCCAGGTACAAAATCTTTACGATTAATATTTTTTACCTATTTCTGAGAGAGTACAGTATCCGAAGGAAATTTAAAAGCAGACACATGTTCATTAGTGCCATCGTAATTTGAACGGCATTTAGGTACACTGCACTTTCTTGGCATTCTAAAACACAAATTCGAATTCACAATATAATATTTTGCCTTTTGGTAAAATACAAAATTTTTCAGACCAAAAAACACATGTAAAAAATCACCTCACCAGCATTAGTCCTACAGTAAAGCAAGCTCAACTAACAAAATTGAAAGCCTAAGACCATGATGTCAGATCATGTGATCATCAGATTGAAGCAGGCCTGTAGATATCTAGTTGGCCTTGCTTCATCCTGTAGTGCAGAATCGGTTCCCCTAAGGATCTTGTCCTCGTTAACGGTTGAAATTTCAAAATTTGCTTAATTCTCTCGAGCTAAAAACACAATTATCTACATTAGTCATTTAAGCTTGGGTTTACCCCACACGAATTCATACCAGTTGTAAACGTATATATATTTCTTGTACATTAGCAAAAAATTTTGCACTTTCCTCCTCTGAAATTATCCGGTTACGTGCCTGGTACGCATTGTCCCCCCTCCCTCCCGCTCTTTGGAGAAAATTTGATTCCTCCCATCTAGAACGCATTTCAGATGTTGAATTTAATTTTTAATGGCATTTTTAATAGTTATTTCTGCAAAATGTACGAATAATATTTACAGTGAAAATTAAACTCCAAAATATCTTACGAAGGGTGGTTCTATCTGTTGCTAAGGCTTCAGAGGTTGTATTTCTTCATCGGGGAAATCGAACCGTTTGTTGCCGCTTTTCCGCGACAATATCTGTTGATTCCATCTTGATGAGAATTTTGAGGAACTGGAGCTTGATTGTGGACAATCCATTTTTAGCTATTATGTATGGATTACATGTCCAAACATCGCCGGTTTTAGCTGCGATGCCTTTTGAAAATCTGGCTTTTGTTGACAGGTGATACATTAAAACAAATAACAACAATACACAAACATTGGAAGCATTTACAAGATTGAGGATAGCAATAAGCAAAAATTAACGTTAGAAGTTCACAATAGTTCAATTATAAAAGATAATGCAAGAGTACCCTTGCGACATCAGAAAGAAAGATATATGCAGAAGAACGACAATTTCATGTAAAGCTGGGGAGAGAGAGGTTTGGCGGTTATTGTATACGGAGCCCTTGACAAGCATTAAGGTTGAACCATCACACGGTCAAACTTTTCTTATCGCTTGTTAGAAAGATGCTAATTCTTCCTAACTGCTCGAAAAAGTTACCACACGGGTAACTTTTTTTTTTTTTTTAGTTTTTCATTAGCTTCATTTTTTTCTACTTTTCATCTTTATTCTATATTTAGCAGATGTTATGGTTTATTTTAAAAAAAGATAAGATATTTAAAATCTAAAATTTAATTTTTAACTTTCAGTGTGAAATTTTGATAACATGGAAACAAAGAAGAAATCATCCGGTGCACAGAATCGTAAACGCTAAGTTGAGAAAGATGCTGTTCTTCAGAAGCAGGCAGACGCAATGCCTCATTTCATAAAGAAGATGAAGACTTCTTCGGACGTAAATGGAAGAGACTGGAATAAATGAAAATTCCTTTTTTCGTATTGCTTTTGATGATCCTACAAAGTGGCCAACTCTTAGCGACAAAGTGAGAATGACTTTTGTCTGAAGTGGGGCCTATTCAAAAGAAAGGTTTAACGTATCCGAAAACTAATAATGGACGTAAATTTTAGTGATACATATTACAACAGAAAAATGGAAAACGGAGAATTAGTTCCCCGTACATGGCTATTATATTCTATAAACAAATTCTGTTTTTTGCTTCTGTTGCAAGATATTTGCATCGATTGTAGCTTCATAAAAAGCTATATGACTAGATAAATGTATCTAAAGCCTTGCATAGGCATGAGACTAGTAGAGCACATATGAAAAATTTCTTGAAATGGAAAGAGCTTGAGAAAAATTTGAAAAATAAAACAAGAATTGATTCCCAAACACAAGAAATGTATGAAAATATAAAAAATAAATGTCAAATGTATTAGGGAGACTGACTGAGATCACGAAATTTCTTGACAGCCAGATTTTAGCCTTTCGAGGTTCATTTGATATGCTGTACCAGAAAGACAATGGAATTTTCTTAAAGTTAGTGGAATTGGTTGCAAAGTTCGACCCTGTTATGGAATGTCACGTAGAAAGAGTATTACGACCTAAAGGTAGCAACAGCAAAGTTTATTATCTAAGTAAAGATAGCCAAAATGAAATGCTGCAAATTGTTGGCAGTAGTATAAGAAAGAAAATCTTATTATCTCTTCGAAAAGCCAAGTATTAGTCTATAATTTTAGATTGTACCCCGATATTAGCAAAATTGAACAGATGAGTGCTGTAATACGTTTTGTTTTCTTCAGTGACGGAGTGGCAGAAATCAAGGAGCACTTTCTAGGCTTGTCAAAGTCGATGATTAAAATGTTAAAGTCGATGATTCTACAGGTAACGGCCTATGTGAGACAGTAATGGAGATGTTGAAAATATGGAACATTCCCCTTGATGATGTGAGAGGCCAGGGGTATGACAACGGCGCAAATATGAAAGGGAAGAAAAATGGTCTTCAAAGTAACATTTTAAAAATAAATCCTCGTGCGTTTTATGTTCCTTTTGCCGCTCATAGCTTAAATTTAATGATTAATGATGCAGCAAAAGTGAATGCAGATATAATTAGTTTTTTCCGACAATTCAAAAATTATGCAATTTATTTTCTTCTTCTCCTGAGCGATAGGCAGTTCTTTTAAAAACATTTCCTGTTTAAGCTTAAAACCCCTCTCAGACACTCGGTGGGAAAGCAAAATTGAAGCCATTCGACCTTTAACATACAAACTAGGAGAAATCTATAATTCTCTTTTTGAAATATCCGAAGATAAATGCTTTTCAAGCGAAGTGCAACATGAAGCACGAAGTCTATGCACCAAAATCAAGGATTATAAATTTATTTGTTCCTTGATAGTTTCGCACGATTTGCTTAACAGAATTAATCCTGTCAGAAAACAACTGCAGGAAAAGGGGTTGACTGTTACACTAGCCTTAAAGGCAATAAGTAACTTAAAAACATTCATTGAAGAATGCAGAAGTGACATCAATTACAAAAGTATTCTTGAGAAAGCCAAAGAACTTAGTGAAGAAGCGGATGGCGAGCCACATTTTAAAACTGTTGAAGAAGTCCGAAGAAGAAAAAAGGAATGTCACTTCGATAATGAACACGCTGACGAATCCCCTCAATCTCCAGAGGAGAAGTTTACGGCAAATGGTCTTTTTTAGCATTTTGGATACTGCTTGGGCATCATTAAACGAAAGATATGATGTAATGAAAAATCGCTGCAATAATTTTAGTTTCCTGGGTAATTTATCAGAAATAGATAATGCAAATTTGAAAATAAAATGCAGTAAATTTGAAAAATTGTTACAGTATGGTGGCAATAAAGATATTAACGCAGAAGAACTCTATGAGGAAATAGTAGCTTCGAAATACATTTTCACAGCCGGTATGAATGACCCATTCCATATTTTGAACTTAATTGTGTCAAATAATTCGTGCTTCTCGAACTTCAAGATCGTACTGAGAATACTACTTAGCATTCCTGTTAGTGTTGCTAGTAGCGAAAGATCATTCTCCAAATTAAAATTGATCAAGACATATTTATGGTCAAATATATCACAGGAAAGACTCATAAATCTAGCTTTGATTGCCATTGAAAATGAAATCTGTCAAGAAATAGATGAAAAAGAAATTATAGAAAAATTTTGTAAATATGAAATGCAGAAAATAAATTATTCTCGATAAATTGTTAAAAATAATTTCAACAAATGCTTTCTTCAAAATTTCATTCTCCTACAGAAAAATTAAAAAAAGGGGGGGCGACTTCAGCTATTTTGCAAGCGGGCGCCAGATAACCTAGCGCCGGCGCTGGTATAAGGTGGTTGCGTTAATACGTGCAGTGTTTTCGATAGCTAATCAAATGCTCTCATTATAAAACTGTTTGAATATCAGAAGTCGCATGGAAGCCCTTTTGCAACAGCGGTATGACATTCGACTGCCATATAACAAACCCAGGATAGAACCTCAAGTTCGTTATCATCGTATTATTGTTATCTTGAGCGCCAGTCTTGTTCCACCAGTTGCAAAATTTCATCGATGTTTTCAGTGTCTGGCCAACTGGAGCGAGGTGCATCTTTAGCATCGAAATTTCAGGAACGGAATCGAGCAAACCCCTCCTAGGTCTTTCCTTCACTCACACCTTTCTCACCGTACACTTCACGAATTTTACCGCATGTTTTTACAGTGTTTTCGCCTTTTTATAGTAAAAAAGCATCTCATAGAATATTTCCACAGATATTTCAGTCATTTTCAAATAAATGTAACTTTTTACACGAGCAACGAATTAGAAAATTATCTTCACAAGCAATGGAAGATGAATGTCACCTTTTAAGCATATGTTCGTTCCAGACAATCGGGTGAGTGTTGCCGGATATAAGCATCTACACCAGGGATGTCAAACTCATAGGTACATCATAACTCATAGGTTTTTCTGTATCCATGATTGTGTCTATTGACAAATACTCTTTCTCCCTGCACCTCTTTCAAAATATATGTCAGTGTTGATTTTCTTTACGACAGGGATGTCAAACTCATAGGTACACTTGGGCCAAACAAACAAGGTTTAACTTTAGGCGGGCCGCAAAAAAAAAGTCAATATTCATAGAAACGTAGATTTATTTCGAATAATACAATAATAAACATATATATATATATAGAAAAGAACAAGAAAAATTTAATGTTTACGTCCTGATACTTGACATCTCTTCTCTGCTATTATCTTTCCTATTTCGGGAGAAATTTTGTTTGCAGTGATAACTTTCAACGCTGACCTAAGGTGAGCATCATTAATACGGTTTGTAATAGGAGACTTATTACCTTTCACGACTGAAAATAACTGCTCGCACCGATAAGTGCTACCACACATGGAAATAATTTCATATGCGAATTTTCGAGTATTTTCAAACCTGGCTGGTAAATATTTGTAAAATTCAGGCACGTCCACTTCAATGAATTTTGCTTTCAAATTTGAGTTGCATTGAATCTCGATCACCTCTGTTTGCATATGGCTGGGTACTGAGTCAATACTTATTGAGAAAATCGAAGAAAACAAAAAAAATTTGTCTTCGAGGGAACTAAAATCATTAAACCTCGTTTCAAATTCAGTTGTTAAATTTGCAATTTTGTCTGCGTATTTTTGATACTAAAAAGTATCATCTAAACTTGATTTGTTCATGCTGCACGTCGGGAAGTACGTCAAATCTTCATTTTTAAGTTGTTTTTCCCAAAGAACTAGTTGACATTTGAATGCTTTAATTATGTCAAACATGTTCGTAATGATATGATCTTTTCCTTGTAACGATAAATTTAAATCGGTTAAGTGTTTGGTTATATCAACCAAGAAAGATAAATCTTGTATCCATATTGGATCGTAAAACAAACTTACGTCTTGATTTTTCGTTTTTAAAAACTGACATATTTCTTCTTTCAAATCCCAGAATTGTTTGAGAATCTTGGAGCAAGATAACCAACGTACCTCGGTATAGTAGGACAAACCCGAATATTCACTATCTAACTCACTTAAGAAAGCAGTGAATTGATGCTGATTTAAACCTCGAGATCTTATAAAATTTATAACTTTTTTTATATATGACAAAACATTCTCCATATTTATTACTTTCGTGCATAGAACTTCTTGATGTATAATACAATGCATATGATGAATGTTTGAACCGTGAATTTCACTAAGTTTTTTTCTTAGTAATGCTACGAAGCCCTTGTTTTTCCCGGTCATTGATGGAGCGCCATCTGTAGCTACAGAATTTAATTTTGCCAAAGGTAGATTGTATTTCTGCAGAAGTCCAAAAACACAAGTAAATATATCTTCTCCTGTGGTAGTACCAGGCATCGGTATTAGTTCCAGTAATTCCTCAAAAATGTTAAAATTCTTGTCACAAGAACGAAGAAACACTGCTAATTGAGCTTTGCCACTAATGTCCGTGCTCTCGTCACAGGCAATGGAGAAACTTTCGAAACTAGATGATTTTGCTTTGATCTGATCACTTAAATTCGCGGCTAAATCAGTAACTCTTTCCGCAACTGTATTTCGAGACAATGAAATTGATTGAAAAGCCTTCACATTTCCAGGACAAACAATTTCTCCAGCTTTCATTAGGCATTCCTTGATGAAATCACCGTCAGTAAAAGGCTTCGAATGTTTAGCTATCAACTCGGACAAGACGTAGCTTGCATGTACCGCCGCTTCACTTTCTTGCAATACTTTACTAAACATGGACTGTTGCTTTTTCACTCCTAACTTGAGCTCTTTCAACTTTTCTTCTCTCATTAATCCTTCGTAATTGTTATATTTCGATTTGTGTTGTTCGTAATGACGTTTAATATTATATAACTTTGGTACATTAATAGTATTATTACATATCAAGCAGATTATTTTATCTTTTATTTCACAGCAAAAATATTCTAATTCCCATTTTACTTGGAATATTCTATGTTCGTCAGCGATTTTTCGTTTAATTTTACTACCACTTGGTTTTGATATAGACATACTGAATACAAAGGGCTGGAATAAACACGGTTAACGTTAAAAAGTTAACAAAAATTTATTCTTTCCACAAGAGATAAATCAAAATGCTGAAATATTTCTTCAAAAATATTCTAACAATTTCACAAAATGTCAAACGTTTAGCAAAAATCAATTCAAAACAGAGAAACTAATTCTATCTCACAGCGAAATCGCTACAAATCAATCACAGCATTAAGTAAACAAACAATTCGCTAGAACTACAGCTACTACTGAGATGAGGTGGGAGTCGAACGGTGCTTGAGACACCAGGGTGCCTGGGCTGCAGGCCCTACCCCTTATCGAAAGATTGCAATAGTAAACAGAATAAAGGTATCTGACAGAAACATAATAACACTAAGAATTTTTTTTAAATAATTTTAAAAATTAAATACACCTCACGACACATAGTAGAGAATAGAAAAAGTTAGTAAGGAAAATAGAAAGGTTAGTGAAACTCACAATTACATACACATATTAACATAATAAATTCCCACTGGTATCCCATAGCAGAGCTACGAAAAGCCTCCTCCAGAAAAGCTGCAGCTGTTCGAGCATAGTGAATGAAAGTAAGAGAAACATGAACAAAAATAAAGATACTTTTCAATAATTGCATAAATTAAACTTAAACAATGCGATTAATATATCGTGCAGAAATTTGGGGAAGGTAACTTGGCTGTAATTGAATATTGTAGAGAATTTAAATCAGAATAACATGTACTACTGAGATGAGTTGTTTGTTCTCGGCTTTTATAAGCTTTATAATTAATTTCTCGAATATACTAGAAACATCTATAAATATCTGGATTTTTGTGGATGGCAACAGCAATTACGAGATATTTATTTATTAGGTATTAAATGCACGCGCTGTTCTATTTTTAACCTTCCAACGCAGCTATATTCCCCATGGTTTGTGCGAAACCTTCAACTACACAAAGATTTAAAGATCAACCCAATAGCTGATCAAATTCTTTCAACATGTCACAACTTTTACCAAAATATTAACAGCTCATCCTATGATCATATTCGAGAACTAAGTAACTACGATCCGACCTTAGAAATAGCTGCCAAACGGCCGCGCTCGATATTCCACAATTCCAAGTGGTAAATACTTAAACCAAGAGACTTTGTTCTTTAATATTATGGACTTGATCGGCACCAGATCTGACAAAGCTCAGGTTTATAATTTAAACAGTATTATCTGTGTTTTCATATTTGTGTAAATGTAAATATCAAGAGACTTTGTATTCATATGGACTTGATCGGCACCAGATCACACAAAGCTCACGTTTATATTTCAAGTTTTCCAATAGTGCAATTTGTGTTTTTCATAAAGTGTGTATAGTGTATAATCATAACGCTGAATTTATTCAGTAAAGACTCAAAAGACAGAGACTTTTGTGCTT
>KK116314.1:468084-482097 GCA_000611955.2 Stegodyphus mimosarum
TACAAAACTATGATTGGAAAACTGAGACCATGAGTTCGGCCACATTCGGCTATCGGGGGATGCGTACAAGTTCTGAGTGCACGTGTCCCCCAAAAGCCGAAGGTAGCTGAACGCAAGCTACTCACACGCATTTGTAATTTAAGTAGTGTGTGTGTCAGCTCGCTGTGAGTAATCTAACAACACTGAATAAATTATCTTTAATTACTTAGCAGTAAACATTTCATTTTTTTTCTTCGTCGATATGTTATTTTATTATTATATATTATTATTTGCCGATATATTGGCCGGGTCGCAAAAATATTTGTTGTGGGCCGCGAGTTTGACATCCTTGATCTACACCATCTAGTGTTAAAAAGTCGCGGAGACTTTTTGTATAACCCAATATATATTCATTGGTGCCATCGTAGTTGGATTTGCAGGCTTGAACGCAACATCATGCAGGCATGATGAAGACTTATTTTAGCTCTACGTAAAAGTTGATCGCTATCGTTATTAACAATACTAAAGAAATAAGTAAACTTAACTATCAATCTCAACTTAAAAACGAAAATAGCTTAACTACTTTACTTAAATTTTTTTACTCAAATTTATCTAGGTATTAAAAAAAATACACACACACGTGAATGGTGCAAAAACACAGTGCAACATTACTGAACAATACCCAAACTAACTCAAGAATTCTTCGTTTGTTTGTGTCTACAGTGCAGGGCGAAAGGTGAAAGTTCAGACTCCTTTCGTGACGTCAGATCACATGAATTTGCAGCTGACCGAGCCATCTAAATTCCCGAAGGTCAAGTCTCAATAGCAAATCATAGCTTGTGTTTTAAAGACCTGGAGACAGTTGTACATACCAACAATATTAAGTAGACTCTGTGGCAATTAAATGAAGTCTCTGTGGTATTCGGAAGGCAACAGGATAGTTTGATTCTTCCCTGACGGACTACATATGGGGACGCCAGTAGAAGAAACCCAACGCCTGCAAGTTAATGGAGATATTTCTCAGTGAGAAGTCGGGATATATTCTAGAAAAGGAAAGGACTGAAGGTAAATTCCAATTATTATTATTGGATAGAGTGAAATGTCAGGTGCCCGCCAAATTTGACGATTTCATTGTAAGGCAATTACTTCATTCTGGTAGCTTTGTAGAGTTCCTTACTTTTCTCTTGTTGTGTGTAATGTCGAGGAGGAACCTAGTGAACTACTAAGCAAATAATCGCTTAAGAACAGAAACGTAAACTCAAATAACGGTTTAATTACCCTTTATTTGTTCCAAATAAATATATACAGTCGCCCCTTTCTCAGGGCGTACAGCAAAGTCTCCATTTGAGCTTAAAATGTAAGAAATAACTAGCTAATGACTAACTAAAGATATTTACCCGAAGCTAACGCAACTCTGAACTAGTTGTCCCGTCATATTAAATTAGCCAGCGAAGCTATCAAAAAGCACGTTATACGGCCAAGCCTAATAACAATTTAGAGAGACGTAGCCACAGGGCCGTTCCTAGAGGGGGTGCAGTGCGTAAACGTACGCATGCGGCGAAAATCAGGGGTGCCCGGACTCTCGCAATACTCCGTCTAAATATTTTAAATTCCTTTTAAGTACTTGTTATATGTAAGTACTTTTCATACAATTTGTCATATATAAGTGCTTCGTGAGTATGAAATAAAAATCGTATTAATCATTGAGCATTTTGTATTTATTTGGACGGGGGGCAATCTTAGGAAAGGTACGCGGGCAGCCAACGGCCTAGGAGTAGCCTTGCGTAGCGTAGTCAAAAGGTAAACGCGCGCTATTCAGGAATCCTAACTCTCTCTGGCGAAGTCAGTTGAACTTGACATAAACGCTACTCTACTTCTCATCTGCATTTAACGCGATTCTAAAAACTCATTCTGGTAAGGAATTGTGAGCTGAAGAAGAGATAGGAAAGTGGTATAAACTTAAAATAACTGTTATAAAATTAAAACATATCTAACAGCTCTATTTTCGTCGTTGGGTCATTTTCCTGAAACGTTAATTTTACAGTTCGAATCAATAGAGTTAATTGTGCGGAATTCGTGCAATTCTCTGACATTTTTGAGTGAAAACAGATCGCTGTGTACATACACAATGCAGATGCTGTGTGTATGGCGAACGTTGTGCGCGATGTCAAGTTTGTACAATTCTGTAATTTTCCAAGTGAAAACAGATCTCTGTGTACATGGATTATGCCGAAGCTGTGAGCATTGCCAAGATTCAGTGCGATACCGAGTTTGTGTAATTCCCTGGTGTTTTTTCAAGTGAAAACAGATCTCTGTGCACATGAACATTGCCGAGGTTGTGATCGATGTCGAGTTTCTGCTATTCTCTGATGTTTTAAAATAAAACATATCGCTGTGTACATGGACAATGCCGAGGCTGTGAGCATTGCCGTGGTTGTGCGCGATGCCGAGTTTCTGCAATTTTGTGATTTTGTAAGTGAAAACAGATCGCTGTGTACGTAAGGAGAACAGCAGTAATGCAATGTACATTATGTGCGGTGCTTTAACGTCGTTTTGTCTGTTTTAAATTTGTATTGCTGTTTTAATTATTAATTATGTATTTTAGTTATCATTTTTTATATTTAAATTGTATTTTTAATTTTTTCATATATTGATACTGTTTTCTGAGTTATATATAATAAACAAATACTTATAAATGTCTATAAAATCTATGGTTATACATATATAAATATCTGTAAATATCCATGGTTCGACGATCTTTTTAAGATTTGCAGTAAAACTGCAAAGTTGAACCCGATAAGTAACTTTTACCTGTTGCTTTAGTACATAATGTTTCCTATCGCAATTGCAGTTGATAATATGTTTTCTACTTGAAGCATTGTTTATTGTTCCGAATTTGTAGCTTTTATTTTTTTATCTTATTGTGAGAAAATGTATGTTTTTCAGTTATTAATGTATACGCACTTCAGTTTACCTTATTAGCTTGGACGATAAAGAACGGTATTGTGATCTGACCTTATGCATCCGCAATGGACTTGGTAAGCTTTTCTAAGATTCTTGATTTCATTCAAGGAATTATAAAATCTAGCGATATTACTCAAGCATGTATTTTAAAAGTGGATTATTTAGTCGTACACGGAATTTTGCTTGAAAAATCGAATTTTGAAATTTTAGATTCGTGTTTAAGGACAAGTTCTAAAGAGTCCTCACCGCATGAAATCGAGGACTATTGGGAATGGTAAAAAAATCTGAAAAATCTGAAAGGTTTCAGATTTTAAATTATGTCCAAAGGGACGTTTTTTAACATTTTGTGTGTTACCTTTATTTATTAAATATCATGTTCTTCGCACTTAAACCATAAAATTCAGTTCAACAGCAATATCGCAAAATAATTTTAAAATGAGTATGTCTTTAGAATTTCTGATACACAGTTTCGCGCGCTTTAGATAAAAAGGTTTTTTTTTTCCGTAGAGTGTAGCCCTTGCTCGCTTTTAAATTGCTTGAGTTTTTCCATCAAAAATTCGTTAACGTTTTACAACAAATCCGAATTCGGGCTTCCAGATGCGCATATTCGGCTGGAAACGTACGTTATTCAAAATTGGATGGCTCTAGGTACCGTTGTTTTATCACATTTGGAGAAATATACATACATTTATGCAGATTCTTCATTATTTAATTCTTTAAATATAACACAGGGCTGGATAAAAAAAACTTTTATGGCTTAGCGAATTCGCTGTGAGATCATATAGACCTTGGCATAGAAGTTGCTGAGCTCTTGAATTAATGCTTTTTTTGTGTTTCTAAGTTTATTTTAGTGCAATTTAAGTGATATTCCATCTAGTGTGACTGTGATTTTTTTTATTACCAGTGAAACTGAAAAAATAGCATTTTCGTGTTGCGTGTAGTTAAACCTAATTAGGCTTAGTGAGTTTTTTGCTTCGGAGAGTACTTCTTGAATTATGATAAGTATGTTTTTGTTATACCCTTGGACAATTCCTGGTTAGGTTTAAGTTAGCATATTTTTATGAATAAAGAGGAGGCCTTTAGGCACGTTGCAAAATGGTGCGAAATGCACAAAATGAAGATTACTCCAGATAATATCATCAAGTTAAGCAAAATTTACATACTGAGTATTTTGCAATGCGAAACTCAGCTAACTTAAATGAAGACCAAATCACTCATATGAATGAGATAGAACAAACCATTCATGTTTTAAACGCATTTCAATCAGAATTAGAAAACAATAGTTTAACTACACCAAGTAATTCAATGGATACAGCAGTAATTCCTGAAAATAATAACTCAACTAAAACAAAGAAAAAGAAAAACTTAACTGACCGTGAGGGATTTATTACTCCACGGATTACACAAAAGAATTCTTTCAAATTCTGAAATTGATGAACAAGCCCAAAAAAATAAATTTCAGGATCTTAATCCTGAAGACAATGGATGCTCCAACTCAAGCTGAAGGAGAATTTAAACAGCCGAATAAAACGTCAGGTCATATCCCTCCCATAGTTCTGGCTGATTTTACAGGGAACTGGGATAAGCTAAAAGATGAGACCGAGGAAAAACTTAATATCAAAAAATATAGAGCCAATCTCAGTGGCGGAAATATGACTATCAGAGTCTTTGACTCCGATCATTATCGATCACTCACGAAATATTTAGGTGAATTGGCAATGCCCTTTCACACTTATAAAATGAACAGTGAGAAGCCAATTAAAGCGGTAATAAAAAATTACCACGAAACTGAAATCCTGACATGATAATACATGAATTAGAGAACGAAAGTATTCCAATACTCAAAATTCGCCAAATCACTCACATAATAGAAGGAAATATTGTCCCAATGCCTGTTTTCCTTGTGGAACTTAAAATAAATAAAGAAGGCAAGAATATTTACCAAGTTAAAAAAATAGGAGGCCTTGATGTTGCTATCGAATCATATAAATCTCGTCCAGGTCCCGTGCAGTGCCATAAGTGCCAGCGGTACGGGCACTCTCGGGGTAAATGTAATTATAAACCGAGGTGTCTTAAATGTGCAAAACCGCACGAAACTTATGCATGCAAGCAAACTAAAAATGACAGAGATAAGCCTCCAGTCTGCGCCCTTTGCGGTGAAAATCGTGTTTCATCGTACAAGGGTTGCTCAAAACGTCCTTCTAATGTCAAAAAACAGATTGAAGCATTTAAAGCACACAAAGAAGTTCAGAAAACTCAAAATTATAAACATAATGTAAAAGGATTCCTCAATCTTCCGGCACTAGTCAGGAGAATAAGTCACAGAAAATCCCACAGACTGCTTCTGCTTGGAACAAACCAATCAGAACAGAGAAAGCTACACCTGAATCAAAGCCTAACGAATTGAATTTCTTTGAATGGTTAAAACTACAATTTATGCAAGTGAAGGAATTCTTCAATAAATTTAAATCAGCTAAAACAATATTTGATAAATTAGAAGTCGGCATATCTGCCATAGATTATTTTACCAACCTGAATTATGAATTTTAGACCGATTCAGAATATTGAAAATTTTATTTCAGCTACAAACAGCTTTTTAAAAATCAGTTATTTCAACACGAAAGGAATTAGAAACCAACAATTACAAATTCTTAACTTCCTTACTAAGCATAATATTGATATAATGCTTGTTAATGAAACAGACCTTCGTCCTTGTGACAAGTTTCGTTTACATGGTTACAACATCATCAGAGAAAACAGAACTTATAACAGAGCAGGCGGAAATGCGATCATCGTAAAACGCCACATCAAAGCCACCAAATACAACATTACTAATTCTTGCTTCATTGAAAATGTCGCTGCATTCATCTATAGTGGTTTCAGCCAACCGTATTTATTTATTTCTGTTTATAACCCTTTATCAAATAGTATAAACTCAACAAATTTGGATCTACTCACAAATCATAATTACCCCTTAGTTATCACAGGAGACTTAAATTCAAAGCACTTGGGCTGGAACTGCAGAGCACCCAATAGAAATGGAAACACCCTGAATACTTACATTTTAAATAATGATATAAGACTTACTGCCTCGGATTAACCAACGCATTATACATCGAACGGACTTGGAGATATACTTGATATTGTTCTCATGAAAAATTTACCCAATATTCCAAATCTTGATGTCTTAAACGAATTACCCTCTGACCACCTTCCTGTTATTTTTGATTTTTATGGTTTCTACCCACCACTTCCCAAAGCAACTACCAGAGTCAATTGGAATATGTATACCGATCAACTTAACACTGTTCATAGTCATCCCTCAATGCAACACTACAGTGACATTGAAAATGAAATCTCTAAATTAAATAGCAAGGTACAAGCCGCCATTAAAAATTCTACATATAGTATTAAAGAAAAGAACCCCTATGGCATCCCTCATAATATTAAAAACATCATTAAAGAACGCAACAGACATCGCAAAAGATGGCAACTGACAGGCGATCCTATAGAAAAACGGCAAGTTAATTATCTTAACAGAAAAATAAAATAAGAAATCTCAAATCACAGATCCCAAATTTGGGATAATTTACTTGAAAACATTGATTTAACGGATTACAGTTTGGAAAATTGCTAGATCTCTGCGGAAACCCACGACAAACCAAATGCACTGTATTGATACCATAGATCAAACTTATCATTCTGAAGCAGATATAGCTAAATTGAATGCCGAAGAACTCAGAAAAATTTTCGATTAACATCCTGAAGAAAATACTGACTATGAAAAGGAAATTACTTTCTCACTCAATAGCATTCTCAATAGACCGGATACTAATTTCATCTCACCTGCATCTCCTCAAGAAGTAAAGTCAATAATTAAGAATTTAAAAAAGAAAAAAGCTAAAGGCTACGACTTAATATCAAATGAAGCCCTTCAAGTCCTACCTAACAGATGCATCGTCTTAATTACAAATATATTTAACGCGTGCATTCGCTTATGCTATTTCCCATCTCAGTGGAAACCCTACAATAGTCACTATTATAAAACCTGAATAGGATCCTAAAAATGTTAAAAATTATCATCAAATTAGTCTTCTACCGGCTCTGGGAAAAGTTTTTGAATGAATTCTCAGTGCCCGGTTTCGAAAGACTTTGAAAGGCTTGATTTAATTGATAATAATCAGTTCGGATTTCGCAAAGGGCATTGTACTACCCAACAAATTCTCAACCTAGTAGAATTCATAGCACAAGAATTTATTAAAAAGAACGAAGTAGCTGCATGCTTCCTCGAGTTTGAGAAAGCCTTTGATCGAGTGTGGCTTGCAGGCTTACTACACAAGCTTTCAAACTTCTGGCTGCCAAATAACTTCATTAAACAAATCTACTCCTACTTAAAGCGAAGAACATTTCAAGTCAAGTCAGGAGATACTCTATCATCCAAAAAAGTTATTTTCACTGCCGTTCCACAAGGGTCCATTTTAGGACCAACATTTTTTACAATATTCATAAATGATATGCCAACCCCACTTTCCTCCAATATTCTAAAGTATGCTGATGATACTGTTGTACTTACCACTCTAGACATCCCCAGCATGGTCTGGACAAATTACAACTTCAGGTTAATGTCATTCAAAAGTTTTGCCATGACTGGAAAATCTCTCTCAACTCATCTAGATGCTGTATTTTTCTCTTTAGATTCTACAAGAAAACCAACCTGTTAACTTCAATATCACCATTAATAATTCTCTCATTCCTACAAATATGTAGGAGTTCATATTGATAAAGCATTCAACTTTAAAACACATATCCAGTATACCTTAAATAAAGCGAATGCTGCATTTATGTCAATATACTCTTTAATAGGCAGAAAGTCAAAATTAAACCTTCGAACGAAGGAAACTTTATATATGTATTACCCTCATCGGGCCTATCATCTTATATGCGGTTCTTTCCCTTGCGACAGCCAGTAAAACCGAAAGGCAAAATATCAAAGTCCTACAAAATAAAATCTTCAGAAATATTGTTAATGCACCATGGTATATCAGAAATGCTCAAATTCATAGTGATCTCAATATCAATCCCATACATGACCAAATTCTCATCAGCGCTCATAACTTCTTTGAACAAATGAAAAATTCACCATATACAGCCATCAGAAGACTCACGGATTACGATCCGACTGAAGAAAATATTGTAAAAAGACCTCGAACCATCCATCATATTGCGTTATGGTGGTAATATATATACTGTATTATATTATTTCTCGTAGATTTTGCATCATTAGTGTTACTCAAGACTGTGTGTGTATATATTTTCTTTCAAAGATAGGATTTTGTATTTATTATCTTGTAGGGATTTATATTTATTTTAAATAACCAGTTATATTTAATTTTAAGTTACTTTCCTATAAGCCTTCATTCCCCTAATTTTCAGTGCCAGAATATTTAAATTTGGTAGCGCGCGTAAGAAATGCAAATTCTACCAGTGGAAAAATAAGTTAAATATCGACGTTCCAGTAGAAAAAGAGAGAGTCCGGAAAATTGCCGTGCGTGCTTATACGCAAACTTCTGTTTAGAAGTCACTGCTGGTTTGACGTGGCTTAAGCGCTATTATCTTGCTGCCACTAGACTCATCTACACGCTGTAGGCTACAGGATTATACAAGCCCTGTAGTATAATTCTACTATTTGTGAACATGTTGAATTCTTAAGTTTGATTCTACTGTTTCAGTTACAGCCCAAGTTGAGGCGTAGTATGTTAGCGTCAAGTTGACGCATTGTAAATAAGTTAAAGAGTTTAATAAAGGGCAGTTTTAATGCTTCCTCATTACAATCACTATTTCTCAAGATTCTACACAACAGAAGGACAGTAGAACTTTACATTCTCTTTCAAAGATAGGACTTTGTTTTTCGTTTTTACGTATTTATAAAGTTTTATCAAGTTTTATTTACCTATTATTCATATTATAGTACTAGTTGTAAAATTGGAGAAATTTTCTAACTCCCACAAGTCTTCTCTGATTGGTACAACACCGCCCACCATCCCAATTATTTAATGATTTCTGATATTTATCATATCACTAAGTCATTCAAAGTGCTAAAGAAGCTAAATGACTAAACCCCAAAGCCATTATTATACATATTTATCATCTATTAATGCGAAATTCGTATTAAAAAAGATACTTTACTCAAATCTCCTCAATGAACTGAAGGACCAATCACCTTACTCGTACACGTCATGTGACTTACACTGCCCAGCCTCACTCCCTCTTACTTAGACCTCACTTCACCTCTGGACGCCATGCATATAGCATATACAGCAAATGCTATAACTAATTGCCTTTCAAACAAAAATTTTCTTAACTAATGAGTCTAACTCAATTATTGATCTTGCCCTTGGGCGTGGTGTTTTACACCTTTAATTTTCATTTATATTATTATTGGCCAAAGGTATAATTTTTATGTACTGGTAATAACTCTTAAGTAGTTGACTGCCAGAAGTAAAATCAAGATCCAAGATTTACAGGGCTGCAATATTTTGTGACAACAGTTTGAAGAGTGATTCAGATTTTTAACGTTCCCAACGCAAAATCGTAAAACGAGAACAATAGTCCTTCAGGGACAAAGCACCTTTGGACTAAAAAATTCTTGTTCATATTAAGGAGGGTCTGCTGGTTGTTAGTATAAGCACTGTATCGCTGTTTTACTGTATTGCAAAATTTAGTTGATTTTAATTTATATTTTTACTAACTGTAAACAAATGATTTCAGACGTGTTTTATATGTTTAACCTGGGATTATAAAAAAAGCGTGCAATCAGAAAGATCTTTTTTTTACAAAAATTATATTAAATTGGCAAAAGAAATCATTGAATTAATTTTTATTACATAAATTATGTCAAATCTCTGAAAGCATCTTTTACTTTCAAGCAAAACGTCTAGCAAACGTCTGAAACCAAAGTAGCACCAGCCTTTCGGCAACCAGTAACCAAGCAACATCTTGTCCTCTTTTCTCCTATCCTATAAAATCGGATGTTGCTGCACTTGCAATGAGGCTTCTTCGACTGGTGCAAATACCGGAGTGCCTGGTCTGTGGCGTCCTACCTCCATCGAGTAAATAGTTACTTTCGAATTTACTGCGAAGTAGCAGAGGTGTTTTTAAATGCTGAGGAATGACAAAAATTCTAAGCACAAGAAGAATACCGCGGTTAATTTCAACGTTTGGAAGCCGGTCGTAACCCGCAATTAATTTGCGATCAGACGTAGTCAAATACTCCACCATGTTTTTTTCATGTACTGTTAACAAAATCTCGTGACAGTTTCTGAGTCTGTGGTTTCCCTAAGTTTTCATCTCATAGATTCGGAGTTAAAATTTTCCATCTCTTAGGATTACGTCAATTTCGTTTCAAAATTTGCGGCTTGAGTTAGATTAGGTGAGGCAGTCGAGTTAGCTGCTTACGTTTCTTAGGAGAAAAACGCCGCTGATGTAAACGAGCCCTTACGCACGTAACAATATTGTAATCTGAAATTATTGTATTTTTATTTATGTAGATACCACAGAACAGGCACTCCGGTATTTGCACCACTAGAAGTAAAGCAGCCAAAAGAGTAATAAAAATTTATAGAGAAGCTCTTTGGAAATACGCAACCTAAAGGAACAGCCAAAAGAGTAATAAAAATTACTGCACAGAAGCGTTTTGGAAAGACTTAACCGAAAGGAACAGCCATAAAGTATTGATTAATAGAATTTTTGACGCTTCTTTATGGCCCAGAAAAAAAATCTATTGCTATCTCTCTTCTGTGTTATTTACCATGATTGCCTTTTACAACATCTACATCGAATGCACATTATCCCAAACCCAATTTTTAAATTGTGCACCTTCACGAGGAAATAGATTCCTCATATTTCAGTCGTTGCCTTCATTGAGGTTAGAGATGTTGGGAGGTGAGACACAAAATAGATCTACAGCTTATACTGTGGACTTTTTTTTAATATTCACTGTTTTCTTTCATCTTTGCTTGTTCTTCTGCAGTTGTCTGTGTAATCTGCCACTAGAAATTTTTAAAAAAATTCTACCAAAAAAGGAAGTTCTAAAATTTAAATTGAGTATTTAGCCATTTTTTTCTCTATGTTTAAATATGCCTCTTACATATTGAAACTTCTCTGTTCTTTATCTTTTTTATTGAATTCACAAAGATTATTATAATTATTCTGTCTAGGTTATTATCAGTTATACACTGGTTATCATAAATTAAGGAAAAATCACAAAAATTACGATTACTGAAAAAGTTACATGTAGAATTTTATGAAACTTACCCACAATATACAACACATAGTAAGGTATCAAATAACATAAGAAGAAGTTACCAGACAATGATGGTAGCATAGAAATTAGCGCATGTATAAAATGAACAGACCGAAGGTGTAAGTTTGCTATATGAGAAGTACCTTCAATATGGAATATGATCGCCTCTAGAAGCGATACAGCACATTACAGTGATGTGTGACGATTTCAATTATGCGGTCTATCAGTTCCAAAGGAAGAGAGAGCCATTGCTCTTGCAAAGCAGTTGCAACGCGGAAAGGGTCTGAGGGGGCGGATTGAGAGCAGCTAGACGTCTCTCTAAAGCATCCCAAACGTGCTCGGTAGGATTGAAGTCTGGGGGTCGAGCTGGCCACTCCATGCGCATAATTGTTTCCTGTTGAAGATAATCATCTCTGATGAGAGCCCTGTGTGGTCTTCCGTTGTCGTCCTGTAACAAGAAAGCATCACCTATTGCCCCGGCATATGGGCGCACATAAGCATCAAAGACGTCATCTCTATAAACCTGAGCATTCATGGTTCACCTTAGAAAGACATGGAGGTCTGTGCTTCCACCTAAAGAGATGCCACCCCAAACACAGACACTCCCTCTTCCGTATGCATCTCTTTCACGGATGTTTGACGGATAATAACGGATTCCAAGTTCTCTCCATATCAAATAACGCCTACTATTGCTTTCTAGACTAAACCTGGATTCATCCATAAAGAGAACAGCCCTCTATTGGTCAGGCGTTCAGTGGACATGTTGTCGTGCCTACTGCAAACGGTCCCTCCTATAGCGTGACGTGACACTCTCAGTTACAAACACTCTTTTATTACAGCTTCAAGTGAATTTTAAAGTCCATGGAAACAGGCACCAAAGCTTGTTTGCATCATCCGGTGTAGAATAACATAGTGAGAGTGACATAACCTTTGTATCAATATTTCTTACAAAGGAAATATGGTAGTGACAGGTATTCTTGGATAGCTGTAGTTCCAGAGCTTAAATTCCGCCGGTGCCCACCGGAGCCCGGTTCCGGAACTTCTCATTTCCTGAGGTAAATAATGATTCTAGCCGGAGCGCACCGGAGCTCTGGATAAAATATTCCGGCACAAAAATTTTATTTTAAAAATAAATATGTGTTAAAAATTGGTTATAACTTCGCAATGCATGCCTGTTTTTCTTTGGAGAATAAATGCACGGACGTGTTAACACTTTTAAGGAAAGAAATTCCCTATCCACATGTTAAAGGTTCATCCTCTTGGTAGTACGACGAATTCATGAGATCGGGTAAAATGTTTTGTTCCCGAAACTAATAAAAGTTATTAGCTTGGTCGTGCACGTCCAGCGCTAGTGACCTTTGATTGAATAGCTCTTCAGAACATGTAGCTAAATACGGGAGACAAAAACTTTCATTTGCGCATACCTTGCGTTTTTCTTATGTTGTTATCTGATCGGATTTGGGAGAAACTTTTTTGTCCAGTCGCACTCTTATTGACAGCTAGAATTATATAGTCATGCCATAGCGGTCAAAAAGCGTAGGACTGTTCTCTTTTCGAAGCTACACTTCTCCATTAATTTTTTTCCGTACTCTCATATTATTGCTAGCATTCCCTATATTCTCATTAGAGTCACTTTAATTGTTTTGCTTTTTTCCATTAATGTTCTGGAAAAGGAATGGTTTTGTTTCTCTCACCCTTTGAAATATTACATTATACCGTATGTTCAGGGCTCGAATTCAGCCGGTGGCCGGCTAAGGTATTGTTTAGTTTCTGAATGATATTTAAGTCCAGCCGGAGCTCATCTAAGATGAAGGCCAGTATTTTATTTCTTTTATTAAACTATTCATCATGACTTTAATAATTTATGAAATTTTAATTTTTATCTTCATATTTTATTCAATTTTAATTTTAATTTAATTATTTAATCATTTGTCATTTGGTAATTTTATTAGTTTTTTTCTTTACTTATTTTCCTCCTTCTTGAGGACTTTCCATAGGGCTCCGGCGCTTCAGATTTTAGAAATTAAGCCCTGTTTAGTTCAATCTTTTCATCTTTCTTTCCAAAAAAAAAAAAAAAATTGGTGTTTGCTGCACTGCCTTCAGGTGAAGATCACCTGTCTATACTTTTGCTGGAAGAATCTGGCTTCTTTTTAGTCTCACTTGCTCATGTAAATCTCTTTCTTTTTACAAGGAAGGCGTGGCTACCTTATGATGTTCGCGTTCTTATATCTTCTACACGTTCGTATATCTCGTTATTGATGTAGCTCCTGGAGTTGCTCTTTTATTAATTAGTTCACTTCCTTCATTTAATGTACAACTAGCTGATATCTTTATAATAAAAAGTTTTCTAGACTGATTTGTAGGTTCTTATGTGCTGCATCGCAAAGCGCTGAAACAGCTCCAGCGTTTCAGGAGCCAGTCATATTATTTTGGCCTGGACTTCTTTAAATGATAAACTGCGATCCAAAAGTGAAGAACACCTTGTAACACTCCTGTTTACTCGTAAGGTTTTCTTTTACATTAGCATTCCTTGTTCTTTCAGTAGTGCTCAAAATTATGCTTAATTCCCTTATTATAGTTCCCTTATTATTATGACGATATTTATTTATATATGCATTGGTATATGTATTTATACTATGCCACTTTTATATCATTAGGCTAGCTGCTTAAATTGAACTTTGCTTGTTATAAAATATAATCTCCTTAATGTGCTGTGTATATAATTATGCTAGGGTATCTATATATTTCTAATTTAATTATATATATAT
>KK116314.1:482168-548774 GCA_000611955.2 Stegodyphus mimosarum
TTCCTTAACTGTGTTTAAAGCTAGGAGGACTGAAATTTGTATAATTTTTTTAAATTCTGAAAAATATTTTTTCAATAATGTTTTAAAATTGAATTTCCGTTGCTTGGAGGTGTAATATGGAGAGTTTTCTTTTTATAATTTATAGTGAATTATTGCTTTATTACTTTGCAGCTTTAGCGCAAGTCTTGGGCTTATTAATTTACTTTTAATTACTTTCATTATGAATATAAATTCAAACTAATAGCAGCTTTAGCGCTATTTTAATAACAGCCTGCTCTCTGTGTATTATATCTCCAAGAACTTTGTAGTTTTGTCGCCAATTTAGGCTAAATTTTCTTCAATAGAAAACTACTTATTACGACAACCCTATTTGCTTCCAACTCTTAATACGTACTTACATTCCAGTCATTTGGTTTTTAAAATTTTAAGGCAAGTTGGTTAATTTTTGCTTACTAATTTGATTTTTTAATTTTCTATTTTACTAAAGTTTTTAAATTTAATTTTATGATTTTTACTTTTAATCTTCTTATGATTTTTTTAAATTTGTTCTTGAATATACTTTTGTTTTTACTTTTGTATTTGAAATAAAAAGAGAGTGTAGGGGATATGTCTTCTGAAGTAAGAGTCTCGTTCAGATTAATTGTGTTCTTAGTAAAAACATTTTGGTCTTAAAGATTATTTGCTTTTTAAGAGGATTCTTTTGGTTTAATGACTAATATCTTTATTTTGATTAAGTATCAATTAGTGATTTGAATCTAGCAAATAATTTGACGCTGAGTTGGAAGTAAGATGAAACACTCTCTCTTATTTTAGTTACTGTTAATTGATGGTAGATTGGTTAATCCTCTTGATAAGTCGATTAATCTGCTATCAATAGCAATAACTGGTTTTTCAATACTTAAAAAGTTTACTTTTGATTTTGCATTTTTGCGATTTAGTTTTTCATTAACTGTGTTTAAAGCAAGGTGGACTGAAAATTCTATAAATTTTTTTATATTCTGAAATTTTCAATAATGTTTTTGAATTGAATTTCCGTTGCTTGGAGGTGTACTATGGAGAGTTTTCTTTTTATAATTTATAGTGATTTATTGCTTTATTACTTTGCAGCTATAGCGCAAGTCTTGGGCTGATTAATTTACTTTTAATTACTTTCATTATGAATATATATATATATATACATTTTTAACTATTATATTATTTTTACCTGTTTATATGTATGTATTTATTTTTCTTACATTAATTTACCTTATTTTTGGCCTCGCCGACAATTATAGCTAGCTCAATTATATTTAATTATTTAGTGCTACATTCCTAATCAGAGCTTTTTCGGTTTTAGATACATACACTCTTAGCGCTGCAATAGCAAACGAGGGAGGCATAATCTTATCAGAGCTTCTGTTTTAGCAAAAGTTAGTTTTTCAACTATGCTTAAACTGTTATGTAACTGGACCCCCAATCTTTATTTTTTATTTATTCTGCCCTGTCATCACATCTATTCAGCTTTAATAAACACATTCACCACACACACCTAGGAGACACTATTTACTGTAAAAGAACACAGCTTTTTTTTTCCTTTTGACTACACTCGTATATTCATTCGAATTTTTGGAACTTTTCCTTTTTTTATATAGGCCCATTCTTTGTTTTTTCTCTCTATTACTTTTGGGCCATTTATTTTAATTTTATTTTGTTCCATCTTTTCTTCCTGTCCTTTTGAACTCGTATAAAGTGTAGGAAGTTCCTTTTTTACTCTGAAACTTGCCATTTTCGCAGTGGCTAATCGCACCGACGGTGCGAATAGCCTCTAGAGGCTATTCGCATCACCTACGTCAGCGCATGCGCACAATCAGTCCAGGTGCGAACATTTTACGCCGATTTGATATAAGACAGGTGCATGCTCACAGCTTTTTTCCTTCAATGATCTTACAAGTTTCTGCTTATCTTCCTTATATACGATTTCTTTGTTAATTAAATTTTAGTTATTGTTACTGAAACTGTTATCGGTTTGAACCGAGGCAGATAAAAAAGAAACCTTAAATTGTGCGTGTGCGAGATGAGACATTTGAAAACAAGACGGATAAAGAAAAATTTGAGATTGAACTAAATTATTTTGTTATTAATTTTCCCATTTCTATATACCTTTCCTTCGCGGCCGATACTATTCGCACCAGCGGGGGGATTAGCCTCTTCAGGCTATTTGTATGAACATTAACCACGCATACGCCTTGAGTTATCAAATCCAGATCCATCTTCTGAACTGAACCGAAAAGAACGAATCCTAAGTAGGCGAACTGCCTAAGTCTGTTGGAGTGAGTCTTTTTTTGAAGAAAAAAAAAAAGGCGTATCACTACGTTGGCGTAGTTTATACTTTTCAATCTTTTGAAAGTTGGCAACCTTCAAAAGAGTAGAAAGGGAAATGTCTTCCTTTATATATATATATATATATATATAAAAAGAAGGAACACATTTCCTTTATATATGGATATATAAAAAAGGGCAGATTTTTATATTCGCAGTGTTTATCGTTTTTCTGAACGGTTGGAATACTTTAAATGATTCATTTGGGGTGGGGGCTAAGATCTTGTTTATCGCAATGTTTATCGTTTTCCTGAACGGTTGGAATACTTTAAATGATTCGTTTGGGGGGGGGCTAAGCTCTTGTTTACATTTTTTGTACTTCTTATAATACATTTAGATTCAAAGATGTGTTTTGTACAATCAAGATTTTAACTTAATCCTCTTTGAAATTTTTCGTCTGAGAAAAGATAATAAAAATTAGACTGAGTATTCCTGTCTAAAACTTTTAGACGTGAAATAAGTTAAAAGCGATAAAATCAACTATTAAATGAAAAATTAATCATATTATACTGGTTATCAACAATTTTGTATGCTTGTTTAATTTTTCTATGGAAATACTCGTCATTTTCAATATACATAAAATATTTCAAAGAACTTTGAAATATTAGTACAAACACATTAATAAATTAAATTTAATTAAATAATGGGTTGCGATTTAAAAGGCAAAAATAATTTAATGTAAGAGATTTAGATGAAGAATTTGCACACACAAATGATTATCAGATTTTATAAGGTTTTATTTAATAAATAACTTTGATTTTGAAATATGGCATTCGTGGACACTGAAAAAGTGATGAATATCAAGATCAGTGAAATACTTTCTTATAAGGTTGGCGCATTTTTAAAGCGATAGCTACTGCGCATGCTCTATGACGTCACTAACACGTCACTCGTAGACCCAAATTCCTTCCCGTCGACGCTGTTCTGCTGTATTTGCGCGTTGTTGGTTTAAATGTGTGATTAAAAATGCCTGGAACACGATGTACTGTAGCTGTATGCAATAATAGTTACATAAAAACAAAATGTAGTCTAGATACTAAGGATATAACATATCATAAATTTCCTTCAAATCAAGAAGTAAGAAGTATTTGGATTCAACGCTGTAGGCGAGCTGGGAAATGGAATCCAAATGCTGCACATATTTGTTCCATTCATTTTACAGCCAATGATTTTGAGAGAAATTTGAAAGCAGAAATTTTTAGCATGTTTAACAAATTCTTAGCTTACAAATTTACTATCTGCCTCTAAATGTCTATCTTATTTTAGTGGTGATAAATGCAAACTTATTTTGCATACTTAAATTCTGTATTTAATTTTATAGTAACCACACTTTATATCATCTGTGTTTATTAAGTATAACAGAATTGTCTATAAATATGTAAAGTGTTATATATTGCATTAAGAAATGTTCAATGGAAATGTAAATAGTGTGCTATATTGGGAAAAGTAAAATTATTTCAAAACAGATTTTGATTTTGCTTAAGTACTTAAAAACATGTACCTTGAAACTTAATTCTTTTGATTATTATTGCATATATTTTATCCCATATGTTTTACTTATCTTTAATAATGGAAACTCCACTAACATTTCATTAAATAAAAAAAATTCTGTTTAGTAAAATTAGTCTTATTAGTCTTAGTATGTACAATTTCAACATCACTTAAAATATTTCGCACACATTACAAAATAAATCATTAAGTTTATCGAATAGTGTTTCAGTCAAGCATATTCATAGTGAATAACTTCTAAGGTGACAGCCTGTAATTACAGATTAATTGATTCTTATATGAAGATGGTCATTTTAAAGAAGTGATGCTCTGTATCAATACTTATATTCTCAGAAATACTTATCAATTTTAGAAATGGCCATCTTAGGGTAATAGTTCATCAACCATCAAAAATGCTTTTGCTTGTGAAGGTAAGGTTTTGCCTTTCAAATTATGGATAAAAATTCTGATTTCCATAAAAGAAATAAACATACTGAATTTAAATTTACAATTTACATTCACATTGTATTTATTTCCCTTAAGACACCTGGAGAAATGGAATTTTTAAGAAAATTATACTTGCTTTATGTGTAGTTAATCAGACAAACAAGAATATGTTTTGAACTGAAGGCAAGTATAAACTAATCTACATTTGAAAAGAAGCAAAAATTTTCTCAAATACCTTAATTTACTAAAAACAAAGGTATTCCTGTTGCTTTTATATAATCATATTTTATAGAAAATTATAATTTAGTGTATACAAAGAAAATATTCTAATCAAACATCTCCGGATTCGACAAATTTCACCCAAAATTATGAAAGAAGGTGAAATTTTCTGAAAAATAATAATAAAAAAAAATACTCCCAAATAATTACAAAACTAAAATATGCAACATTTCATTACTAATTTATTACAGTTTATGTGATGCGGCGAAAACTGAAACATAGCTCAATAAATTATAAACATACTTAAACACACTGTTTTACACAGTAGCTGAAATACATTCGTAAAAAATAGTATTTTTAATGACTTGCCAGTTTAGTTTAATTCAACAGCGTGAACAATGATTATTTCATATATTTTTCGCAACTTGAAAGTATAAACACAATAAAATGCTGTTTTGTTTTAATAGCAAATAAAATAATTAAAAAATAATGTTTCATAAAGCATTCTACATTCCAAAATATCAATAGGATGCTGGCATATATCGTAAACACGACATAAACAAGAGTACGACGGGTCTACGAGCTACGTCACAAACAGGCAGCCAATGATTGCTGAGCTACCCGAATGCACAAACTTTTAGGATATTTTAGAAACCTTGATGAATATATAAGAACATTATAGATGCTATTCGCACCGTCGGTGCAATTAGCCACTGCCTTGCTGGGCACGTAAAGTTGATTTTTTTGCCCATCGGTGCAGAAAGACTTAGCGGGTGCAAAACAACACATCTCTCTGTCTGCATAGTGTTTTTTATTTGCCTTTGAGTACGATGGTGGTGTTTCCTCGGCATTTGCAAGTGACTCTAAAGACCCATGCGCAAAAAGTTTGTAGCTTATATAAAAGAGCTGTAAGGAATGCATGGAGTACATATGATGATAGGTAATTTAGTAATAGTAATGTTAAGATTGCTTTTCGTGATAAACCGATTCTCATTAGTATATGAAATAGAGCTGTTCTGTATTATCTAGCTTGGCAAAATATGTAGAAGCTCTCATGTCTTATTAATCATTATCGATATTTGAAAGAACTGGTTTTTTGTATTTAATTTAAAACAATGAATTAATTTCTGATGGGATAGCTTGCGAAAATGCAGTTTATTTATACATTTTTTTTTAATAAATCTGCAGTACAAAGTATACAAATGATTGTGAGTTTATTTAGAGAAACAGTGGGTGATGCACAAAGCCATGAGACATTTTTTAATTAGTTTTATGTATAAATATATATATGTATGTCTGTAAGATAAAATTTGATTTTTAAATTCTTAATTGCTTCTAAAATAATTTTCTTGTCGAGATGTTCTGTCTTCTGTGTAAAAAATAACGTATTTTACTACTATATTAAATGCTTCAAATTTCTGTTGTATTCCTTTCTGTTATTAATTGGCCCTATCTGTAATTATGTAATTCATTAATTAATTCATCTGGTAATATTTCATTATATGATTTTAAGTCACATTAATGCTGTTGGAACCTTTATATGAATGAAAACTGTTAACCAAACACATATTAAAATGCTTTCTTGCAGGCAACATTTTTTTTTTTTTTTCTACTGATGTCTTTGTCCCAAGACATATAAAATTATCTTTGAAACCTATTTGAAAAAAGTATATTTTGTTATCTTTTCATGATCTGAAAATGAATATGAAATAAAATTTCTATGGGCTAAGAATCTGGCCATTTTTTAATATGTGTAGAATGTAAAGATCAGTAAAAACTGAACCTCGGTATACTGTAGAGGCAAAAAATAAAACAAAATAAAATTCCGTGCCTTTGAAAATAATATTTTTACAATGATTTTGCATCTTTTACTATAATATAAAGGGGTCAGTTGAAGTTTTGCTGTCACATATTTGCAGGTTATTGCATATATACAATGTAGCAAAGGCAAAAGAGTGGTTAAATTCAACTTTATGGTAAAATGAAATCTTGCTTCAAAACTTTTTTGTCATCTAAATTATGAAATATCTTGACATCAAGGTACAATGAAATATTCAACTATAAATGTTCATTGGTGTTTATTGTTAATTCAGCACAGAAAGTACTAAAGCTGTGAAACCGTGCAGTTGTAATCTGCAGTGTATGTCATGTATTTTTTATTATATTTCAACAAATAGATAAATGATTTTTTTTTTTTCATTTTTCTGTAATACATTGTAGGGTCTGACAAAAAAAAACACCACGCCACAGAAAAATAAACATTTAACTATGCAAATCAGGGTTATTGGGTTATTCAATTATGGCAAAGCACACGAGGGCTATCTGCCTAAAGGGAGGGATGCCTTCGTGGAGGACTTTCTAAGGGAAACTGGCTCGTATACACGTTACACATGGGGAAAACCACGAAAACGCCCATGCAGCCAGCCCGTTCGCGGGATTCGAACCTCGGACCGAACTACCAGTGTTCAGCGTCTTTACCGCTCGGCCGCTGGTGGGCCCTATGCAAATCAGGAGTGAGCACATACAAGTTAATCATTGCATTTACAAATCAGTCAGGCATTAGCAAGAGGGATGTAAGCATCAAAAATATACACAAAGCTAGTATGTGAGAGCTACATAGTTAAAATAGTTATATTTTATAGTTATATAGCATATTTTTTCAGTGCTTATATCAATATCATCATGACTATAATATATGAAGCTTTCTGCTGTTTTTTAATCTAATGAATGACTAAGAGAAAATAATGTCTTTAAGAAAGCATGCTTGCTGTCATTGAACAGATGAGTTCAAGAAATTCTTCATGGTAGCTTCTCAACTGTTAGTGATGTTAATGCAGTTTTGGGTATGAAATGTAGGTTGATGACACGACTGCTGGTTGGATTTAGTAATAATGATGTGTTGTGCTGTAAAAAATCTGAAATAAGAAAATGGGCATTAGACTGTGCTAATTGCCACACATGAGATCACATGTTATCAACTAGAAACATGTTCACAACTAGAGACATTTTGCAAGTGTATAAGTTGTTTCCTTTCCATCAGTATTGACACAAAACAGTTTTTCAGTAATTGGTTGATGGAAGTTTGGTGTTAAGCTATCTTTTACAAAGGCTGATGATTACAAATGTTAATGATGGTTCATTAGTAGTGGTGGCACAGCAGAGTTGCATAGAGTGTTAAAATGGGATAGTGTAGTCTTCAGTGATAAATCTCGCTTCTGTACCACAAATGATGATCACAGTTTGAAAGCATACAGAAGATGTGGCAACTGGACAGATGTCTCTACCATTTTCAAGTGACATACAGCCTGTGAGCATTTAATAAGTTTTTGGAGTTATATCAGATAACATACCATTTTTCAACATTATACAGTAGTATCTCGATATAAGAGTGTTTTGAGATATGAGCTGCCCAGTGAGCAATATTTTGCTTTGAGATGAGAGCAAGATTTGAGATACGAGGAATCGCACATGACCCCAATATGCCCATGCATGTTGGTGTCGTGTGCAGCGTTTAACAGTGTGTTGGTGCAGCGAAAAATTAGTTATGAAGAGGAGCCAGAGATGGTGGAGGTTATCCCTACAAGAGATATAAAGGAGATCTTGGGAATGTGGGAGAAAGTTGTAGAGTTCGGGGATAAAAATCATCCCGAAAAAGTTGCAACTGGTTGTGCATCAGAGTTGTTCAACGAAACTTGCCTAGCTCATTTCTGTAATATTCTGAAAGGGAGTAAGAAACAAACCTCCTTGGACAGTTTTTTTTTAACAATCTGCAGGTGAAAATGATCAAAGCGTGATGAAAAAAGCGAAGACCAGTGACGAAAATTAAGCACTTCACTTTTTCTTTTATTATGTTTTTGTAGAATATGTATTTGTTATTTATAAATAAATGTTTCTTCTTGTAAATACATTTTTCTTATTCAAAAACAACTGAGGCGATGTTTTGGGAGCTAGAACGGATTAATGGCATTTTAATTAATTTCAATGGGGAAAATTGCTTTGAGATACGAGCGAGGTTACAGAACGAATTAAACTCGTATGCCAAGGTATCACTGTATTTGGCTCACCCTGAATGCATTGCAAAGGCTTCTTTTTCTTTGGCCATCTCAGTCTCATGCCAGATACGACGTGAGACTAAGTGCGTAACTTGAAAAAAATTGTGGTTGGCAACAATTGTTTTAGTGATGTAATCTTACATGCTGCTAGTTTTGACTCAACCAGTCATGACAGTGGCAGTATTGTATCAGTAAGTGAACATGTGCAACTGCTGCCTAATCCGGATAGTGGTTAGTGATGCTGACTGTCATATCAATAGGCCCAGGTTTAAATCCCAGAAAAGGCATGGATGTTTGTAAATGTATAGTGTCTGTGCAGCTTGGGGGCACTCTAAATGTGTGGCGAGCCAAAAGTCCTCTCGAGAGGTTAGTGGTAGGGGAAAAGGGGTGGAAGACCCTCAGATCCATCCCCCCCCAGGGTCCTCTCCATCAAAATTGGGAGCGGAACTGAGCAAAGCTGTAGGTGCTGAATCCTCTTGCCAATGACAGGTGCAATCTTGCACTGCCATGGTAAATTTCGTGGGCTTGTTCTGATGTTACTGACAGACAAGTAAGATAAGTCACAACAGCATTCTTCCGGAAGAATGTCTGATGTAAAAACTAAACAGTGAATCAAGTTTCTTGTGAAACGTAAAAATTACCCAGAGAAACATTTCAAATGTTAACTGAGGCTTATGGAGATGTAACTTTATCTGGGGCATGTGTGTTCGATTCTGACATAGCAGTTTTCGGAGAAGGAGCAGTGTGGAAGATGATGAGCATTCTGAGTGCCCAAAACCAGCGATTGCAGACCATAACATTGCCAGAGTTCATGCGGTGATCTGTGTTAACTGAAGATTAAGTGTTCAAGTGGCATGGTTAACTTGAATAGGGAAGCTGTTCGAGTTAACTTGGAAAGGAAAGCTGTTTGATGTATTTTAACTGAGGAAATACACACGAAGAAGATTTGTGCAAAGGTTGCTCCAGAAGTTCTGTCCTATGACCAAAAACATTGCCAGAACGCATTGGAAATAGTTCAAATTCATTGAAATTTGTTTAAATTGTGATGAAACATGGAGATTTAACTATGATCCTGAGAGTAAGTGCCAGTCAATGCAGTGAAAGTGTCTAGATCCCGAAGATCCCAAAAAATGCACATGTTAAAATCCAAATTCAAGGCAATGTTTGTTGTCTTCTTCAATATTAAGGAAATTCTGATAACTGAGTGGTTAGACTGTTACTCAGCACTACATATATTGAAGTACTAAAATGACTGAAAAAACTTGAGAAAAAGGCTATGATGATGGATGGTTGTTGCACCAGGATAATACACCTTCTCATTACAGTACTACATGATACCAGAAGACATGATTTAGACATTTGTTGGTTCAATGCAACATATTCAAGAATGTATTTTCTGGAAAGTTTTTTTTTATTGAACTACTTTTATGATTAACTCCCTATGAATGGCCAATTCATAGGAATTTTGCAATGGGCTAGAAATATTGCATGAAGATATTCCTTCCTAGGAGACAACCAAAACATGTTGTACTGTTCAAATAACTGCAAAAATTAATATAATTAAAATCTCTTCTGTTATTTATTGAAATGAACCATAACTATTTTTCTATATCTTAATATGTTATTGTAAACAGACAACAGTATCATTTTCTTTTTTTGTGATATTGATTAGCTAATATTATTTTTAATAGTTGTAATATGTAAATATATGCAAAATAATACATGTAAGAGCCTGCTTTAATATTGCTTGTTTATATGAAAAACAAATTTTTAGTTAATTTAAAAAATGAGACTCGAAATGCCGTCACGAAGTATTGAGTAAAAATGTACTTAGAGTTGAGAAAAATCTAGAAAAACCAAAACATTATTTAAGTTATTGTTACATTAATTTGGTCTATTAGAATAATTAATAAGTTTAATAGTTTGTTATGCATTTTTAGTGCAGAAACGGTAAGGTGGGTATATAGGTATGTATCTATCTATGTATATACATGTATTAAAATATAATAATAGTTATTTTCTGAAATTATGAAAGCAGCACTTAAAGACTACTAATAAAATAGGATCAAGACCATATATATAACTTAACAATAAAATATATTTATCAGTTGAATATTCGGATACTTTCTTCTTTTATGGCCGTAGCAAAAAAATAGATTTAGCATTTTTCTGCATTTGCGAAAAACAAACGGTTACTGTATTTGCATATGTGTGAGAAACATATGATTAGCAATCTACTTTTTTTATACTTCCACTGTGTCACCGGTTTTTCATTTTGAAATATTTATTATGTTTTTTATTGTTGTGTGCAGCCTACCAGCGGCCGAGTGGTAAAGACGCTGAACACTGGTAGTTCGGTCCGAGGTTCGAATCCCACGAACGGGCTGGCTGCATGGGCATTTTCGTGGTTTTCCCCATGTGTAACGTGTATACGAGCCATTTCCTTTAAAAAGTCCTCCACGAAGGCATCCCTCCCTTTAGGCAGATAGCCCTTGTGTACTTTGCCATAATTGAATAACCTAAACCTAACCTATTGTTGTGTGCATATGGGTTTGTAACAGGTTATATGCACAAGTCCGAAAAAGGTTAATAAAATTTATTCTTAGCAAGAGAAATATAACAGACGCTAGACTTTTTCTCAGAAAATATTTGTAAAGTGCTCAAAATATAATGTTGTTTAATAATCATTAGTTATACTTTAAACTACTAAAAAATGTTAATAGAACACAAAGTACAGCACAGAGAAGGCTAATCTGATCAACAATAACAACAGCAGGTAACTAAACAACTGAGCTGAGTTGTCTCTTTCGATTGGTTGCAAGAGAGTTTTAGTAATTTCTTTGCTTCCCTAGATTTCTGGAAGCCTACAGGAGGATGGAATTATGGTTACAGCTAACACAGTAGTCAATTACATTTATTCAATATGTATAAAAATTATGAGATATCTATTTATTAAATGTTAAATGCACTTGCTCTTATATTTTTACTTTTCCAGTATAGCTTTCTCTTAAAATATGTCTTGTGCTGTGTTGCATGGGGAAATAAAGCAATTTTAATTATAATTCTATAAAAAATATATAACTAAATACAAAATTCGTAACACTGTCCCCATCCCAAGGACTAAGTCCCAGACAGTACAATTCCTGGACAGGAAGCTGTACACACAACTGAAGCATTAATGCAATAATACGCATTACAATGCAGTAACAAACAACATAAACAATAATTGCACAAAAACAAACAAAAAGGACTATGGTCTTGTACTATTTACATTATATACACTACGTACTATGGCCATAGTAAGGAGCTATAGTCTGTCGTAATGAACAGCTTTGGGCTTAGAATTTGAAGACTTATGGATCCAAACAACAGTGTCATTCAGTCTGTTTAGGACTATGTACAGACCATCCCAAGGTGACTGTAGTTTAGGGGCAAAGTCCTTTCTGTCGATTCAGATTCACAACTATACTTTGTCTTCGTTGAATAAATGTCCAGTAGCTCTTGTGTCATATGGGGTCTTCATCTTCTCTGTTGCCAAATTGACTTGCTCTCGTACAAAATTATGCATCACTCCAAATCGAGACTGGAGATCTTGGATGTACTCCTCAGACGATGAAGGTGTATCCAGAGGGCGACCAAACAAGACATCACAAGGCAGACGAAGGTCCCAACCCAAGAGCATCTGAGATGAGGAATAGCCGGTAGTCTCATAGACAGCACTGCCATAAGCCAGTAAAAAGAGAGGTAACTTCTTGTCAAAGTCTTGTTGGTTTCTGGAAACTACTAAAAAAAGGTTATTGAGAATGATTCGATTAAACCTCTACCATGCTGTCCAACTGAGGATGTAAAAGCGTCGTTTGAGTTCTTTCAATGCCAAGTAGCTTGCAGAGTTCTTTTATTGCAGCTGAAGGTAAAATTCCTCCCTTGATTGGAATGTAACTGAAGCGGCACCCCAAACCTGGAAATCTAGTACCTGTATCATTGCCTTTGCGACTGTGACAACCTCTTGATCAGGAATAGGATACACTTCAGGCCACTCGGTGAAGTAATCAATGACAATGAGGATGTATTTGTTGCCATCACCAGTTCGTGGTAGAGGTCCCAGGATTCCAAAGGCGATGCTTTCAAAAGGTGCTCCTACATTGTAATGTTGCAGCTTGCCTCAGCTGCGTTTCTTCGATCTTCTCCAACCCACACAAACATCGCAAGATCAGCACCACTTTTGCACATCATCTTTTGTGTTACTCCAGTAGAAGCACTCTCGAACTCTCTATTATTGGAGTCTCTGTATCCACCTGGCTATTTGACCCTCAGGGTTCTTGAATTTAAAAGCCAGGCAAATGATGCATGATCCATGAGGAGCAGGAATTTTCTGCCATATAGATGATGATGGAAATGTTCTATGGCTTTAACTATGGCTTTAACTATGGCTAGCAACTCTTTCCTTGTGACACAGTAATTCCTCTCTGGTTTTGAGAAGCACTTGTTCCAGTTCGCTCTGACACGTTCTTGGCCGTTTATTTTTTGGGACAAAACAGCACCAACACTTTCATTGCTTGCATCCGTGTCGAGAATAAATGGTCTGTTGAATTGAGGATATGTCAGGATTGGAGCAGATGTTGAAGCTTCCTTCAGGTTCTTGAATGCATCCTCACATTCTTTTGTCCACAACAACTTTTGCTTGCTCTCTGTCAGCTTGTGAAAGGGTCTTGCGATAGAAGAAAAATCCTTCACGAATCTCCAATAGTAGGTGCAAAGCCCTAGAAGAAGAAGAGAGAAGCTTCTCAGCTGGTGGACATTTTTGGGACTTCTCCAGTCTTTAACTGCTGACACTTTTTCAGGATCTGTGCGCACACCTTCAGCAGAGATGACGTCCGAGGTAAGTCACTTCCTGTCTGAATAATTTGCATTTAGCAGGACTGAACTTTAAATTGGCTTCTTTCAGTTTTTGAAACACCTTTCTAAGATTTTCCAGATGTTCTTCGAAACTCTTCCCGACGATGATGATGTCATCCAGGTATATCAGACAGGTTTCGTAGGAAAGACCTTTTAAAACAGTCTCCATGAGAGACATTCAACTGTTATTGGTGCATTGCAGAGTCCAAACGGCATCACCTTGAACTGCCAAAGTCCTTGTTCCATAGTAAATGTCATCTTTTCTCAGTCATCGTAATGTATCTCTACTTGCCAATATCCAATCTTTAGATCAAGCATTGAAAACCACTTGCTTCCAGAAAGAGTATCATGTCCACAATATCGTCGATTATAGGGAAAGGGTATCTGTCTTTCCTTGTAACCCCGTTCAGCTGGTGACTGTCAACGCAAAATCTGGTTGAACCATCTTTCTTCCTGACGAGGTTGATAGGAGATGCCCATGGACTTGCTGAAAGCTCGATGACATCGCTTTCTTGCATGTCCTTTAAAAGTGTTCTTACATCTTCCTGTTTAGCAATCGGTAGACATCTTTGATGTTGCTTGATTGGTGGATGATCATTGGTATCGTATGGTATTCTATGTTGTGTCAAATTCATTCGACCCACGTTAGAAGACGAGCGGAAGAAAACATCTTAAAGTACTTGAATGACACGTTTGGCAGCATTAATCTCTTCATCACTTAATTATGCATTCTGCAATAACTCTGATATAATGCTCTCTGAAAACATGGATTCTGGGGTGTTACTGTTTCGTTCAAGACTGAAGTACATGCTGCAGCCACTTCATCTTTCTTAATAACTCTCGCCTTGTCAGTTACATTGGCAACTCTCACCGGAATAATGGTTCTTGATAGGTCGACGAGTGCTGAGCCTACTAGTACTCCTTTTGGACACTCAATCCAAGTGTAAAGGGATCTGTAATATCTGCCACATATGCTGTGTGATATTAAGCGGCTCTTCCAGATGTGATGTTTACATTAACTTCCCATCTATGTCAATTTTATCACCAGACGCAGTCTCGAGTGTAACACTGGACGGCGTCTAAATGAATTCCTCTTTAAACTGTTGAGCTAAATCTTTCCCAATGATGGTAACATTCGCTGCTGTATTAATCACCATATTACAAGGAACTCCATTGATACATCTCATGATGAAGAGTCCATTATTACTGCCACTCACTGCAGATATCTGAAGCGCTTTTAAATGGGGCTTCTCGTTATCCTTCAAATTCCTCTCTGCGATATGGCCGTTAATTTGTTTCTAGAGTCATTGCTGGGGACTGGTCTTATTTTCCATGGCCTGGGGTGTTATGCACTTCCTCCATACGTGGGCTTCAACACCGCAGTTCAACAGTTTAGGATTGGTTTCTTTTCACTCCTATTCCATCTCAAAGCACTAATTCTGGTTAAGTCATTTGTTTTATTTTCTGTGCCATGGGGTGTTCTGCAATTTCGTTGAAAGTGGCCTTCAGTCCCACATTTCCAGCACTTTAAAGCCAGTTTGTTCTCATTCTTAGTCCATATCAAAGCTTGACTTGAATCATCTAAACAAGCAGTGATTTGATCCACGGGCTCCTGGACTTGAGCAGGGTGGCCGTCTCTATGAGTTGCTTGCTGGGCTGCATCGAATTTCATGGTGTACACCAGAGCACTTTTTAAGTCCTTGACATCTGCCATTCATAGAGAGCTTTCTGTATTTCAGGATCCCGTATGCTGTCGATGAAGTACTGAAGGGACAGTATTTCTTTTGTTTCTGTTAAGCATTCTGAAAAGGCGAGGTGAGACAGCCTTTAACATCCTTGGCAAGTTCCCGGAGTGTTTTCGTGGGCTTCTGCTGGCACTGTTTTAATTGAAGCCTGTTGTAATCTCTTAAACACTTTTCACCAAAGTGCAGCTCCAATGCTCCGAACAGAGCTTCGAAGTCTAGTCTCTAGTTTTCGGGAAGAATTTGAAAAGTAAGTCTCTTCTCGGAGAAGCAGCGAGATGACTGGCCTTAGCTTGGGAATACCATCCATTTACCATTGGGGAAATGCTTGGGAATACCATCGACCACAGAAACCCTGTCATCAGTTTGTTGTTCCATGGCAGAAACTCTCTCTTCTATTTGTTCTTTTACAGAAGAATCTCTTTTATTTATTCTTTTATAGAAGAAACTCTTTCTTTTATTTGTTCTCTTACAGAAGAATTTCTTTCTTCAATGTGTCCAACTTGATTTTCAATGATGGAAGTTAATTCTGCCTTGAATAATGTCGAATTTGTTTTCTATTACGCAGGTAATTTCTCTTCATTTCCTCTTGACTTGCTACAATCTTTTCTTGAACAACCTTAATTTCCTCTTTAACAGATACTTGACCAGCTTCCACATTTTCTTGGCCCACTTTCATTTCTTCTTTAACAGCTCTCATCTCTTCTTTAACAGATTCTTGACCAGCTTTGATCTCTTTTTTAAATGCAGAAAAGCTGTCTTAAGCCAATCCGATCAACAATAACAACAGCAGCTAACTAAACACCTTAGCTGAGAAGTCTCTCTCTCACTTTGTAAAGCTTTCAGTTGGTCGCGAGAGAGTTCTAGTAATTTCTTTGCTTCTCGAGTTTTCTGGAAACTGACAGGGAGGATGAAATTATGGTAACAAGTAACACAGTAGTCAATTACATTTATTCAATTCAAATATAAATTATGAGATAGCTATTATTAAATGTTAAATGCATGTGCTCCTGTATTTTTACTTTTTCGACGTAGCTTTCTCTTAAAATTTGTCTTGTGCTGCAATGCATGTGAAAATAAAACAATTTTAATTATAATTCTGTTAAAAATATCTAACTGACTGCAAAATTCACAACACTAGTTTCAATTTTCCATCAATGGAAAGATAAGTTGATGTTTGAGGCTTTATTAGCAGAAATTGCTGAACTAAGGCACCAGAAATAGTGTAAAAAATGAATTTTCAGGTATGTTTATGTATATGTAGTTTTTTAAAAATAAATTGCTAGCCAGTTGTATTAAGTGTAGTAGTAGAATTTTCTGATATATTTATTAATAGTCTCATAACATGTTTAAGTGTGTTGTTATTTTAAATAAATTGCCTACGCAATATTAAATACAATACTAATATTAAATACAGTAATTAGTGTATATATTAAGTAAGTGTTATTGAATTGTGTTATTTGAAATAAATTGCTGACAAAATTGTATTAACTACTATAATAAATAAAAAACATATTAATCCCTTTTGTATGTATATGTGATATACTACTAAGTTCACAGTCATGAATCCGCGTTCTTTTTAACTTTTGGCTGTAGTCATGGCTGAGTGGATAAGGGAGAAATAAGGCATTGACAAAACTAATTTCAGGAAATCACCATCAAAAATTATTTCTTTGGCGTACTTTTCGATCATTGTTGACTACAAATAATTTTTATATGCACAGATAAAAAGATGCAACGTCATTTTAGGTAAATAAGCAGCAGTGTGAAAAGGAAGTGTGTGCAAAAGAGAATGCAGCAGTTCAAAGGAAGATGGGAGAAGTTGATAGTTTCAGTTTGAATTAGAGAGAAAGTTTTGGTTTACAATTATTTGATTGGACAGGAGGTATCTGCATTAAAATTAAAGCGTTACGTAATTTTGATTGATCTCAAATTTGGGAGAAAAGAAGAATTTAGGGGTACAGCACCAAATTTAGAATGTTAATTTTTTTTAAAACAGCTATCATATTTTGTTATACCTTACATATATATATTAAATGACATATGTTGTTGTTGCGACTTATCTTACTTGTCTGAGAGTAACATCAGAACAGGCAAGGAGTGCAAGATTGCGACTGTCATTGGCAAGAGCCTTGAGTACCATACAGGTGACAGTACAACTTTGCTGAGTTCTGCCCCTCCCCCAGTTTTGAAGAAGAGCATCCCGGGGGGAATGGGTCCAAGGTTCTCTCAGCCCTCTGCCCCTGATACGAACCTCTCAAGAGGATGGCTCGCCGTACATTTAGAGTGCTTCCATGGCACACAGACGTTATACATTTATAACCATCCATGATTCGATCCTGGGCCTTTCATTGCAGCAGTTATCGTCATTAACCACTATCGAAGTTGGGTGGCAAATAACATATATAGATATTGAATGAAATGCCAATTTGTTTACCACAGTCCATTTCATTTTTGTCGATGTTTATAATATGTGGCAGCAAATCTCTCTTTAAAAATCTCACTTAAGTCCAAATTATGGCAGTGCCATTTTCCTTTGTCAAAAATGCTATAAAAGATGAGTACCAAATTTAAGTTACATGCAATGTTCATTATTATCCAGAGTTCCATGTAACTTTTATTAAATATTTCCAATTATGAACCAATCCATATATAAGAAGAGGGTGTGTTTTTTCAAAAATTTGCTAGAAATTCAAAGCCCACATATAAGCTGAAATGAGGGGGGGATAGGTATAATTTTCAAACATGTTGCCATGTGGATGAAAATAATGCTAAGTAGGTAAAGGTGGTAGGATATTTTCCAATCACTTTGCTTTAAAGTAAAATGCTGGATGGCTATGACAATAATGACACGAATTTTGTATCTAGATAGGTAATTTTAGTAGAATTATAATTAAAATTGTTCTATATCCCACCGGAAAAGTAAGAATAGAGGGGCATGTGCATTTATCTTTGATATCTTGGTAATTTATATTGAAATTGAATAAATGTAATTGACTACTATGTTGGCTGTAACCATAATTCCATCCTCATATTGCTTTCCAGAAATCTTGAGAAGCAGAAAGTACTAGAAATTTCTCGCGATGGTTGAAAATTATAAAAAACCAGAGAGAGAGCATCTTAGCTGAATTGCTTAGTTACTGTTGTTACAAGTTGTTTAGTTCTGCGAGAACTGAGATTAGCTTTCTCTTTAGATGTGCTTTATATTGCATTATATTTAACATTTTTAGTAATTTGAAGTACAACTATTGATTGTATTGCATGATATTATGAACGCTTATATGAATATCTGTGAGGAAAAATCCAGCGTTCTGATATATTTCTTTTGTTAAGAATAAATTTTTATTTACCTATTATCGGACTTGTGCATTCAATCTATTACGAACCTGTACATGCACAATAATAGTTTTAACTTTAGTAACCTTATCTGAAACTACCACATTTTTTTCCATTCATTTGTTGTGTTGATCTGTGTTATTTATGCCAGTCTTGTTTTTAGTCTGAAAGATCAGCAAGAAGAGATTCTTATATGACACATTTCGAACTACAAGGCATCACAATTTACTAAAAATTTTAACAACAGTACGGCTGCCCCACATTTCTTCATAAATGGAAAACAAGTTCGAAAGTGGAGGAAAGAAATGTCTTGAATTAGCGGAAATGCCAAAATAAAAAAAATCTGATGCGTACACCACGTGACTTCCGTGTACGGAATATTAAATTATATTCATTTTGCATTTCATTTAAATTTATTGGATTGAATTAAATCTACTTCATCGATAGCACATAAACCACAATAGAATAAATGCACGCTTTAAAATTCACTATATTTGTTTATCATAGCAAAACACTGACGCTAGTTTCAGTTAACAGCGTTACATCGCATTCATTTTATAACTCATCAGAATGCACAAAAATTACATATATCATGAATTGGAGAATCACCTAATCGTTGCCACATGTTATATTCAAATGCTACAATAAATCTTAAACGATGTGTAAAAGAAATTAAACAAAAAGAAACAGTTTTTCACAAACGATTCAGTAATTCTCATTCAATTAATTTAGTTCTCACTTTGCGACAAGGCAAAAATACATAAAAACTCAAAATATCTATATTAAAAATTATGAAGTAAATCTTAAACACTTATTTCCTCAAATAAATTCTAGAATGGATTAAGCATGATTTAATTCGCAATAATAAAAGAAGGTGTTATCTTTGTTGTTCTGAAGCTTGGTTTCTCTAGATTGCCAACAAATCTGCTATTCTCCTAGGCTTCAAATGTAAACAAATATGTCTGCCATGAGAAAAGTGATTAGGCTTATCCGCACTTAAACAAATTTTAAATTGTTGATAATTCTACAAATCTTGCATGCAGATTTACTAAAGGCATAAAAACTTTAACCAAAAGATAAGAACGTAATTCAATCATTTTTAAAGCAAAAAATGCACAGTTTATCAACATATAAGAATAAAAAAACTGAGCTCACCTAGTCGAGTAACAGAGGGGATATATATATATATGTAAAATATAAAAAGAAAATGATGGCTTTGCTCTATGCGAACAGCAACCTCAAATTAACTTTCTGCGATTTCAAGATCTTCCCCCTAGTCCAGTACTTTCCAGAATTCTTTCACCTGTTATGTAACCGCTACTATAAATAGCTTCTATGCGCTATTCCGTGCTATGCAAATGCTTTGCTCTGTCTCTTCGTTTTCCTTTGTTAAAAATATTTACGACATACAGTTCTAAATTTGCTAGTATTACTATTTAAAGTATTATCGAATATGTGAGCTTCATGTAAAGAAAAATAAGCTGTCATTTTAATTGAATTAAGATGTGGAGTTCTTAAAGTGAAATTCATCTATCGTCAATCTGCAGCCTTTCCATTTGCTATGAAAACATCCGGACTCTCGACTGCAAATATCACATATATACATGAATTTATATACTTTTGGTGCTGCAGATTGCAACCAAAATAGGAGGTGCACATCTACATGTTATAACAGCCCTATATACATAGTTTCAACGTTCTGAGGCTACTCGTATTTGAGTTATGCGAGATACATACATATGTACCATAGACGCCACGAAAAAGACTCTTCAGAACCCATTTTAATTCAGTTTTATAATTTTTTTGGGTAAAAAGAGCCCTTTATTCTGTTTTTATGTCCAAATGTCACTCAAAAAATCATTAATTGCATTCGATAGCACTCAAAATAGATATTTCCATTGAAATATGATACCCGAAATTTTTCACAGTTACAATACTTCCTTCTTACTTTGTACAAGGAAGTAAAAAGGCAGCATGTAGTTGTCAGCCTATGTTTCACGTCATGGAGGTAAAACTCACCACATGGATTCAATAATCATGAATGAATAGCTTTATTGTAACCTACACAGCTATCCAAACCAGGGATTGGATATGGTGAAGTAGAATTTGCCCAATTCAAGCAAGTGGATTTCGTTGGTTTAGGATGGTGCAATTGATTTTCTAATAGTCACGATTTATGCACAAGAGCTTGTACTAAGCTTGTGCAAAAACTCCTTTCACAACTAGAAGCAAAATTTGAAGCCTTTCAATGACACAATTACAAAAATAATATGGTTTCAAGTTGTGTCATCCATGGAAATTTGTATATGCTAGTTATTTATGTTATTGTAATATTAATTCTGATCTATATTTCGGTACGTTTTCCATTAGCTGGGTGCAAATTTTGCCAACATCAGATTTTTCAATTTGATGATAATGCAACAAACCAACTATTTAAGCAATTTTGAAAATAAAAAAACTCATTTTCGCAAAACAATTTAGTTTAAAATTTTTCTTTTGTAAACTTAAGAAATATGAACTAAAATAAAAAAAGTGCTATATTTGGTGATTTATCTACACTTTTTGCGAGATTAGCAGATCTGTATACAAGCTGACCCCCGTAACTTAGCTCTTGGAAAGTTAAAAAAAAATCCTGTGTTTATGACTACAAGAAAATGTACATTAAGTCCATGTACGTAGTGGAATATATTATTTGTGGAAGAGGGCATTATTATATTATTGACATATATGTAATTAATTTTCCATTACTGTTTTTGCTAACTAGAATATATTTTATATTTAATGCTTCTACTACTTATTTTGCATTTAGGTGGCTTTATCGCTACCATGCTCGTTTAATTAGAGCAAGATTTGATGAGCATAAAGATGAAAAAGATTTAAGAAAAGCCAAACAGCTGTTGGAAGATGGAGAAAGAGAATTGTGGGAGAACTTGCATTATCAACCAAGAAAATGTAAGTGAATGTAGCATTTCTTAGATTAATATAATGTGCTAAAATGCAGTAAATTTTTGTAAATTTATTCATAAAATTTGAACACAAATTAAAAAACTTTTTCGAAATTAACAAATGTATTTAAAATAAAAATACACGAATTTGGTATTTGCAAATTTTAAGTCATTTTCACAATAGTATTAAACATTATTAGCATATATACTGAAGGAATATTTTTGAATATTTGAAACTGATGTATGTTTTTTAAGCCAGGACTTGGGAATGACACACCCTTGTGCAAGGTAATGTTTCAATGGTCTTATAAAATATAATAATCTGCAAATTAAAATGATTTTAAGATTAATCCAAATCCAAGGTAATAAAATTATTAATATAAATTTTAAAAATTGATAACAATAATTCAAATTATTAAAAGTTATTATTAGTAAAATGAAATAATTCCCGATATGTATATATACATATATATATAATATTTATCTTTCAAATGATAAATTAATAACAGCCCTTTAACTCCCATCTCCATTCTAAAAATAATAATATTTCTGGACTGTGTCATTTCTAAATTAATTTATGCCATGAAGCTTGCATAATGCTGATGACATAGTAATTGGGAACCTAAACTCAGAGAACTGAAGCTTTTCTAACTCAAACCAAAACCTTCCTCTTTTGGTGCTTCCGTATTGGATAGCACTTGAGCTTCTCTCTGTGTGCTACTTGGACATAATTTTGCTAGGCTTGCTTCCTATCGCAAAAATATCAGAAATGTAAATGTTCTGTTAATGGGTGCGATTAGAGTGCAAGTGATTGTGGCCACAAATGTTAACTGGAAATAAAAATGGAATTAAAACTGCGTAGACTGCCAAGTTTCTTAGTCATTGCGAAATCTACGTTGTAAGTATCAAGTATCTTCGCAATCAGCATTTCTACGTTTCTATGTCATAGTGTTCCTACATCACTGCTTCTCTGAATTTGCTTTAAATACATTTTTAGTTGATCAGGATGTGTGCCTGTGTTTCAACACTCCAATAGAAAAATTTATTCAACTAGTTCTAATTATGAAAAAATCTACATGAATTTGTCATTCTGTGTGCACAATGAATCATGGGAAAAGTCCACTTTCACTGAAAATTCTAGTGCAAGTCTGTGCCATGCTTATTTTTAATTTCTATATTCAAAATCACTCGCTTGTATTCTGCCAGTGTCCACGAAAAGAAAGGAAAAAATATATATATATATATATACTGTGAGATTATCTCTGATTTACGTGCTTTGCAACTAATCAGTTCTTTAAGCTCAATAGTAGTATATTTCAATCAATTACAAAATGATTCAATACTCCATTCATCAGTCTGCGTTTAAAAGTGCTTTGAAGTACCTTATGCGAGATACTTCCATTGAGCGTTGAAAATTATAACAGAGGTCATGAAGTGTCATTTACTTTGCGCATGCTGAACTGTGGGAAAACCTTTTAATACATCTCTGATTCTTGCGTTATGTAATACTGTTTTTTCTTTGTTTTATGAAAATAAAAAAATAAGAATTTTATGGTCAAGTTTAAATAACTTTTTGAATTAAATAAGCAAAAAATTAAAATTTTGTTTTCAGGAAAGCTTATTAAATTGTAATATCATTAATCATATGAGTTATTTTCCAGAATTTGAATTAATTTTAAGACTTTATAATTTTTCTGAGAGTAAAGTGAATATAAAAAATAAGTGAACTTAATACAGATAAGTAATATGAAATCATGGTAAATGCATGTGAAAATTTATGGGTGATTTTATGTTAAATGTTGAGAATGATGAGGGAGTACTGGTTCCGAAATAGAGGCCTTGTTATTGCCTCTGTACAGTTGTTCCTTTAACCTTCTTCATATAAGATAATGTGGAAGGCTGTCATTTTATTATAGAATGTATTTTTTTTATATTATTATACTTTTTTTATTATGAAATGTATTAGTGAAGTTCACAAAGGTCAGTTACCTTATGCAAGGAACTGAGGCCACTTTAAGTAACTGCCGTAGCACCCCTGAGCCACAGATGCAGAACAGATGTACTGATTAGCTCAAAAGGATAGCCCTACTGATGTAAGTGTTTGTTTAGAAGTACTACAGGGCCTTCCAGTTTAGTAAAATCTGGAACTGCAAATGAAAGATAATAACAGTAAAACCACAATGTCTGAAAATGTTACTCCTATTATATTTATGATGTTAAAATATAATTTATTAGTATGGAAATTAGTATCATAAATATTTATGTGTGTTACACTTAATTATAAGTAATGATTAAGTAAAAGTTTTTATTTGTGATACTCTGTGATAACAAGAACCTTCCCTGAAGAATTATGATTATGTGAACTCTCAAACAAAAAGACTTTTAGACTGAAATGCTGAAAAATTTGATAGGACTTTAAAAATTAAATTTATTTTTAAAAACTGATATTCAAAATTTATATTTTATAGTTATTTAATTATTGTTGATCAAAGTTTTTCTTCATTTGCTACTGCTTTAATGCTTTGTTTTATAGTTCTGAAATATCATGAGGAGATGTTCTACAAAAATTTACAAGTTCTTTAATTCCTCAAATAAAGTCATACCAATAATATTCTGATCGTTATTGGGGCAGAACTGCATAGTTAGTGCGTACTGTATTACACAACCAATGGTGAAATTCTGGTGTCCTACTCACGTCTACCTGTAATTTGTTATGATGAATTAGTAATCTCAGGGTTCAAAATTGCATTCTTCATAATCTTTTTATTCTTTATTGGTTGGAGCTATGTACAAATATATGCAATCGTTAAACTATACTCAAAGATGAAAGCATTCACATAAACAATTTTATGTGGCAAAATAATATGCCTATGGTATTCAGTTGGTGCTTTAAATTTATAATTATAACGTAGAAAATCATAATTGATCTAAACTCACAAGTTAGCAAATTTGAGGATTGGAAAATATCAATCAAAAAAATGTATCTCAATATCACCAAATGTAAAAAATATATGCACTTTTGTTTTAGATCTGCATATTTCTATGAACTGGCTTTTTTATATCTAAAATTCACAAAGACTAAAAATTGCTACCCAGTTACTGATTTCCGTACTGAAGGTTCATTATCTTGGTTGGATACATACCAAATTATAAATGCTTTATTTGAGACATGTGTTGAAGTTATATATGTTATAAAAGAAAAGGAAATCAAGGTACTGTAATTTTTATTTTATATTTTTTGTTTGGCAACATCTAAGAAAGTACTTAAACTTCCACTTTAAGAAGCTCAGTTGAGCATGTTGTTGTTGACTTAGATGTATATAACTTTGCATTAAAAGCATGGCTTAGAAAATGTTTACTAAGTTTCTTCAGTTTTAGCATATATGATTTTAAAATACAATAGGTTATGGGTTTCATGCACGCTACATGCGCAAAAATGATAGTAGAGTTTTATTTTTAATGCAGAAGTTTTTATAATGTTAAGAGAATAGCGTTAACCCTAACCACGCGATCGGCAAGAACGGCAAAGTTTTTTCTCCTCATTATTCAAGTCCTGAAATCATATTTTGTTTAAAGAAAGCCCTAGAGGGAAGTATTTGATTGAAGTGGACTAAATATTCAAGTGTTTATCGTTGAAAGTGAAGTACGTTACAGAAACGCTAAGAGTAAATAATGGAGGTAGGAAAGTTGCAGTTGAAGCCATTAAGTGGAGAATCGGATTGGCCGATGTGGAAGTATAGAATCAAGTTCGCTTTAAACTACTATAACGACTCCTTGGAAGTTGTTGAAGGAAAAATAGTTAAACCAGATAAGCCACCTGAAGGAGCTGTTGAAGCAACTTTAAAGAAATACTCAGATGATCTTTCACGATATAAAAAGGCCAACACTTGTGCCATGATGGTACTGACAAATTCTATGACAGAAGAAACCATGCAGAAAATTATGAGGTTTGATACTGCTAGAGAGGTATGGCTAGAACTTCATAAACTTTTTGAAGCAACATCTGACAATCAGTTATATAATATTTGTCTACAATTTTTCCAGTGTAAGTGGACAATGAATGATAGTATGGCTGCCCATTTATCAAAGCTTAAGAATCTCTGGAATGAATTAAATATAGGTCTTCAAAGAAAGCAAGAAAACCAACTGCCTCAGATGTTATTAATTTGCAAAATTTTAGACACACTACCTCAAGAGTACCGTTCTTTTAAGTCAAGTTGGCTGCTGCTTAATGAAGAGAAAAGAACAATTGATGAGTTAACTACTCAATTATGCTCTCAAGAAAGAGAATATAAAGAAGAAAAATCTAAAGGTGATGTCCAAAATCAAGATGCATTAGAAGCTAAAGCAAGCAAAATAAAAAGAAATTTCAAAGGTAAAAAGCAGATAGGAAAATGCAACTATTGCCACCAGAGTGGACATTGGATTAAATTTTGTCGAAAATGGATAGAAGATGGAAGACCACCGAAGCCCAGTCAAAATGATAAAGTCTCAAGAAAAGACGGTGTTATAGCCAATATGTCCCTATTGGCTCTAAACGAAGAAGCTTTTTCATCTGAAAAGAATTGCTATGACTGGTTTGTGGATAATGGTGCTTCAAAGCACATTACCAATAATAGTGATTACTTCACAGAATTTGAAAAATTTGAAACACCACATGGAATTACTGCTGCAAATGGCAAAATACTACCAGCTGTAGGCAAAGGAACTTTGAAGATTATGACAATAGTAAAAGGAGAAAAACAATTCAAAGAACTTAAAGAAGTTTGGTTTGTTCCAGGTATTAGTAAGAACTTATTCTCCGTACTGGCTTCCCAAGATAAAAACAAAAATAGTAGATTTGAATCAACTGCAGAAGAATGTTGGTTGAAAATCAACAATGAAGTTGTACTCTATGGTACAAGAAGCATAAGTGGTGGTCTGTATAAAATTCATATGGAAGTACTTGTTCCGAATAACCCAGTAGAAGTCAACATAGCTGTCACAAGTGATTCAATTCTGCAGTTATACCATGAGCGCTGGGGTCACCAGGACAAACGTCATATTAAGAATGTCCTTGAAGAACAGATGGGTATCAGGGTTAAACTAGACAGTCAACTCTGTGAAACCTGTATATATGGGAAATCACATCGTCTAAAATTTGGCAATAGAGAGAAGAAAACAAAGCCTGGAGAACTTATCTCGGCAGATGTTTGTGGACCGTTTGACGAATCCTTCAAAAGGTATCGTTATTTTGTAGTCTTCAAGGATCATTTCACCAAATTTAGATATGTGTTTTTCCTTCGCCATAAATCAGAAGTTGCAGAAGCAGTTAAAAATATGCTAGCACATGCGAAAAACTTAGGACATGCCATTAAAGAGCTGTTAAGCGACAATGGTGGCGAGTTTGATAATGAAGATGTTAGGACTATTCTAAGACAAAATGGAGTTCTTCAAAGATTAACTGCCCCCTATACCCCACAGCAAAACGGTGGGAGTGAGCGAGAAAACAGAACCTTAGTAGAAATGGCAAGAACTTTGAAGAATTCTAATTCTGAAGTTAATTTTCCCTCATCATTATGGGCTGAATTTATTAGTACATCTGTCTATATTTTAAACAGAACAGGGAAAAGTTCATTATCAAATGTAAGTCCTTACGAATCTTGGATGGGACAAAAACCAAGAATAAGACATATGCGTATAGTTGGATCCACCTGTTTTGCTCACATACCAGATCAGAGACGTAGAAAAATGGATAAGAAAGCCATAAAGGGCTACCTACTAGGATATGATGGAAATGAACGATATCGCATCTGGATAAAAGAAACCAATACTGTTATCTGCTCACGAGATGTAGTATTTCAAGAAAAACCTCTGAAAAATTGCAAAGATCCAGTAGCAATACCTTTGCCTGAACCTAAAATACAGTTACCTGAAGCTGAAAACGAGGGGAAGCAAGATCAAGAAGATTCAGAAGATCAAACAAATTCTGAAAGTGAAAATGAAGATGAAAAAGAATCACTTGCTATGAACTTAAGAAAGCGCAGTGCAATAAAAAGGCCTAAACGTTTTGAAGATTATGTGATGACATCTGAAGTTTTTATGTGTGATGTGTATGAACCACAGTCATACAAAGAAGCCATTAATTGTAAAGAACAGGATTTCTGGAAAAAGGCCATGGATTCTGAAATTAGCTCCTTAAAGGAAAATGACACCTGGACACTAGAAACTCTTCCAAATGAAGCAAAAGCTCTTCCTTGCAAATGGGTCTTTCGAATCAAGAAAAATCCAGATTACACCGTGGATAAGTACAAAGCTAGACTTGTGATTAAAGGCTTCAATCAGAGACAAGGTATTGATTATGATCAGACCTTCAGTCCAGTCACAAAGCTAGGAACTGTGCGTTCACTCATAAGCATTGCAGCTAGTGAGAATATGCATCTTATGCAATTTGATGTTTCGACTGCCTTCTTGTACGGTGATCTAGAGGAAACAATCTATATGAATCAGCCCGAAGGATATAATGATGGTACCAATAAAGTATGCAGACTCAAGAAAAGCTTGTATGGGCTAAAACAAGCTCCTCGATGCTGGCATAAATGTTTCGGAAAATTTCTGACAGACCTTGGGTTTAAGGTCAGTGAAGCAGACCCATGTCTATTCATTCGAGAAGAAAACGATAAGAAGCTACTCATAGCACTCTACGTGGATGATGGACTGATCGCTGCTACTGATGAAGAAGATTCCAGAAATTTTATAGACCAGTTGAAGTTAAAGTTTAAAATCACCAGCAAGCCAGCTTCATATTTCTTAGGATTAGAAATACAACGTCTTGAAGATGGAAGTATTAAGATAGGGCAAGAAGCATATGCCACAAAGATCCTTCAGCGGTTTGGCATGAGTGACTGCAGACCAGTTCATACACCCATTTTGAAAGATAAAGTAGTTTACACAGAAGAAGTTAATGAAACGTATATCCCTTACCGTGAAGCTGTGGGAGCATTGATGTATTTGATGATGGGGACAAGACCTGACTTGGCATACTCTATTAGTGTTTTGTCACGTAAATTAGAAAATCCCTCTAAAGAAGACTGGATCAAGGTTAAGCGTGTATTTAGATACATTGCAAACTCCAAGCAAAAATGCATTGTTTATAAATCAGGCTATAAACCAGGAATTTTAGAATGTTTCAGTGATGCTGACTTTGGTGGATGTATTCAAACAGGCAGATCAACCAGTGGAGTAATATGTTTGTATGCAGGTGGAACAATATCTTGGTTGAGCCAACGCCAAGCCATGGTTGCAACATCAACTACAGAAGCTGAGATAGTTGCAGCAAATGAAGCTGCAAAAGAGGTCATTTGGCTGAGCAGACTGATTACTGGTGTTTCTTCCTTGAAACAAGTGCCAACCATCTATGTAGACAATAGTGCTGCAGTCAGACTAGCTCAGAACCCCGAGTTTCATCGCAGGACCAAGCACATAAGTCTGAAACATTTTTTCATACGTGAAAAAGTTCTGGAAGGAAAAATCAATGTGCAGCAGATTTCAACAGAAGTGCAAGTTGCAGATTTGTTGACCAAGCCCTTGCACAAACCAAGACTCTTGATGCTATGTGAAAACATTGGACTAGTATAAACTATACGATTAATTTAGAACTCTAATTTAAAAGTGTGATTTTTTTTCTTTTTAACAAGGGGAAGTGTTGAAGTTATATATGTTATAAAAGAAAAGGAAATCAAGGTACTGTAATTTTTATTTTATATTTTTTGTTTGGCAACATCTAAGAAAGTACTTAAACTTCCACTTTAAGAAGCTCAGTTGAGCATGTTGTTGTTGACTTAGATGTATATAACTTTGCATTAAAAGCATGGCTTAGAAAATGTTTACTAAGTTTCTTCAGTTTTAGCATATATGATTTTAAAATACAATAACATGCAGATGCAAAGTACCCATTGATGATAAGATGAAAAAGTAAAATTTAATCTAATTTTCTGTGGCTACTTTTCTATAAATAAATACTTATAAATATAGATTTAATACCTCCACCCCCATTGTTACTTATTAATACACAAGTGTCATTGTGTTAAATGTCAAGATTTAGTTAATAGACTGTGACAAAATGTCTTGATATCAAAACAACTTTCAAAAATAATTATTGATGCTGATATTTATTTTTAAAGTGAATTGTTACAAATCTGCATTTTTATAGTTGCTGCAGGTAATGAGTGATCTTAAGACAAGCATTTGTTAGGATTAGTACGTGAACACTTAAAAACTAGCAATCTATGTATTGTAAGTTCATTAGTCTTATCTGGTTTTGATTCATACAAATGAGTATTTTAATTTAATTATGATGTTTTCTCAAAAAAAAAAATGAACTGTACTAGTTTTTAATTGGTGTATGTATTTTCAGTTTCCTATTCACCTGGGGGTATAAATTATGGAAGAGTAGTACCAGTTCCGGATTGGGTAAGTTATTGAGGGAGATATTTCATTTAATGTTGTAAATATTTCCTTTAGTTAAAAGTAGTACATATTACACCATTCAGTATATGGCCTAAAGACACTGGATACCACTGTTAATGTTTCTCGAGACAATCTATTCTAAGGAATTTTGAACAACATTCTTTCAACTGTGTCTTTGGGACTGACTAAGCCATTGTAATGACTAACAAAACTCCCTGGGCCCACCAGCGGCCGAGCGGTAAAGACGCTGAACACTGGTAGTTCAGTCCGAGGTTCGAATCCTGCGAACAGGCTGACTGCATGGGCGGGCGTTTTTGTGGTTTTCCTCATGTGTAATGTGTATACGAGGCAGTTTCCATTAGAAAGTCCTCCACAAAGGCATCCCTCCCTTAAGGCAGATAGCCCGCGTGTGCTTTGCCATCATTGAATAATCTAGCCTAACAAAACTCCCTACATAAAAAACAACATTACTCCAAAGAATTTCTTTAAAAGGGTTTGGATTATCTTCATGCCATACGAGTATCATTTCACAAAATTCAATGTTTCTTCCCACAATCATCTGGAAACAACTTTTGGATGTAATAAGGCCACCAAGGTCTGTTATGTAACTCTTTATAGAGAATAGTACCCGCAGCACAGCATGTAAAACCACTCTTTCTTGCAGACTGCCATGTTGATTTTTCCAGATTTTGCTTAAACTGCATCTAGAACAGCATGTCTTCCATATCAAGACTTTAAACATTGAACATGAACTACATTAAATATGAATTACACTGCCACTGAACATGAATTACAAACTAACACACATCTTGCTGCAGTTTTGGCTCTTTCCTCAATGCTCAATTTACCTGCCATCTGTGTATCTTCAAAGGCAGTTCAAATGGTCTGAAAAATGCATAAACAATGGTATGCTTGGAACAATACAGTAAGACCTATTTTATTTCAATATGTACATAATTTTAATAGGAATAAAAAATTAAAAACAGGGAATTATTAATCGTCCACTCTGTATATAATTAACATTTAAATTTTTATGGCCAGTGGATACTGCTTAGTGAAATAAAGCATATAATCGTATAAACTGAAACATATGTGCGGTATGTGTATGTGTGAGCTGTTTATTATTGTATGTATGCTAAAAAATGTGCCAAAAACAGGCAGTTCTATCTAAAGTTGAAACAGGTGTGGGAAATCAGAAAGTATCTGTAACTTTTCTAAAAGAATAAAAACCAAATTTGAAACAAAACTCCATACTCAAACTGGTTTGAAGGTCTCAATTGTAAAGAAAGAACTATGTTATTACTAAAACATAGCCTCATTATTAAAATAAAAACATTTCTTTCACTCATCCAATGTACAGAGCAATCCAGAAAACAAAAGACAAAACTTACTTACTTACCTGGGTAGTGTGATGATGAATCGAAATCAATGCTGATGCATGCGAAATAAAAACTCGAAGAAGTTGATTCATCTTATTATATTATATCTACACTACAACACAATACAATTATACTAAAATATATACAATATAACAATTTCCGAGACATATTACTGTCCTCTAAAGTTTTATATCATCTTAATCCGTTCACGTCACGAGGTGCAATCCGGGAAAAACCCTCTTTTTTTTCTCCTAGTTCGATGACAGCCAACGCCATCTGCTCCTCGCACATCAAATGAAGAGGAGATTTATTTTTAACGTTTGTAAGATATTAATCAGTTTCACAACACTCCCACCTTTTTGATTTTCAGAAGCAAAATCAAAAATCAAATAATGGCATCCTTAGTACAGGCACACACTTCTAGAGGATACAGTTTACGCACAGGGCGAATCAGTATGCCATTTCTAGTTTTCACTTTTACTACTCTTACACGTCCATCTCTACTTATACAAAGTTCTTGGACACGAGCGATTGGCCAGTTCACTCTTTTAAGGTTCTCGCAACCTATTAACACGATGTCTCCAACTTTTAATTCACAGTCCTTTTGTCCATGCTTTTGTACTAACTGTCCAAGATACTCCTTGCGGAAACGGCTTCGGAATTGTTCTCGAAGCTCCTGGCAGAAACGCTGACGAGCCAAGAGTTTATTTCGATCTAAGGTATCCAAATCTGCTGTACCTGAAACCTTAATGTCCTGTAAGAACATGGAAGGCGTTAATGGTAGAAGATCCTCAGAGTCATTTGACACATAAGTAAGTGGTCGACAGTTTATTACAGCTTCCACATCACAGATGATGGTGAGTAACTCTTCGTAATTGACTGCAGCTTGTCCTAAGACTCTCACAATCAAATTCTTGGTTGTGCGAATTAGACGCTCCCACCATCCGCCCCACCAAGCAGCAGTGGGCGGAATGAACTTCCAAGTGATGGGCTGCAAAGTTTCCTGAGCAATTACCTTTACCCAGTCGACCTTTTTCAGCAATGCAGATGTACCGACGAAATTTGTGCCGTTGTCTGAGTAAACTATAGATGGCCGACCTCTTCTGGCTATGAACCGACGAAACGCTTGAATGAAGCATTCGGTACTTACGGATGTCACTAGCTCCAAATGTACACATCGATACACAGCACATGTAAACAGTACTACCCAGGCTTTGGTTTTATTTTTGAGAATCAGAGGGCCACATAAATCTATGCCGGTAACTTCAAATGCGAAAGCATCTCGAACTCTGTCTAATGGTAACTGAATGGGTGCAGTAGCTGGAGGTTTAGCCGAAAATCGTTTACAACGGACGCACTGTTTCACCAACGATCTAATTCGGCGTCTTGCACCAATGATCCAGAATTCTTCTCTAATTATAACAGTTAATGCTTGTACGCCGGCATGAGAATGCTTTAAGTGGTAATCTCTGATTAAACACTCAACAATATAATGCTTAGAAGGTAATAAAATCGGGTACCGGAATGCATAAGAATCATATCGTTCGGTGATTTTCGTTTTTACTCTTCTTAAGCCACTCTGATCTCGTACGGTCAAAAGACCATTGATGGAGTCTCCAGTCTCTGGAAAACTCTCCCCCTGAACAAGTGAAAGAAGTATGATTTTAGATTCCTGTATCTCGGAAGCAGACAGAAAAGGCTCTTTAATTACAATTTTCTTTTGACAGTTTTTAATAAATCTCTTTATCCAACCTAAAACTCTTAACATTTTCGAAAATTTAGAGAACTTCTCATACCACTTAACTTTATCCGATTTTGTAGTTATACTAAAATTTATATTTAAATTTATGCCTTTCCTGCGCTCTGAAAGAACTAAAGTTTCATTTGGCTTAATTTCTAATTTTGGCCAATTATCTCTAGGGCCTTTGAGCCAAACAGGCCCTCTCCACCAATTTAATTCGGAAAACTGAAGCGGGGAACAACCACGAGAAGGTAAATCAGCTGGGTTTGAATGACCCGGTACATATGACCACTGATTTGCTCTAGTGAAAGTGCAAATTTCCTTCACACGATTGCCCACAAAAGTCCCCCACGCATCATTTCTTTGAATCCAAGATATGGCTGTGGTGGAATCGGTCCAAAAATATTTTGGGATGTCATCTAATGCAAGAGCTTCTGTCACATATTTGGAAAGACGCACGCCCAAAAGGCACGCCATAAGTTCTAGACGGGGAATAGTAAGTTCTTTTAAGGGTGCGACTCTTGACTTAGCCACTACAAAACTGACTAATGTTTCTTCTTTAGTTTCACATCTCAAAAATATTACTGTGGCATAAGCATGCTGGCTAGCATCACAAAACATATGGAGTGACCAGGAACTTCTATCTCCAAAACCTATACGTCGCGGTATTCTCAACTTATTCAAAATCTGTAATTTATTATACCACCTCGAAAATTTACTTTTGATACTATCTGGTAATGGAGTATCCCAGTCTGCTTTTATCGCCCAAATTTCCTGTAGCAGTAACTTTGCAGGCAATAAAACAGGTGTCAAGAAACCCAAAGGATCAAACATTGTCTGCGTTAATGACAAAACCTCTCTTTTAGACAAATTGTCCGAAACCAATACAATCTTAATTTCAATATAAAGGTTATCTTCTTTTCTGTCCCACATAATCCCTAAAACTGAGACAGAATTCTCCGTTGTGGACTCAGTGCGCAAAGCACTTTGTGCTAGTTCTAAATCTTTTTTTATTGGGCCATAGGCCCACATACGTAAGTCCATTTTTGCTTCAGCTAATATTTCAGTAGAATATTTCACAAAATTCTCAAGCTCTTTTTCGTTATCAACCGAAGTCACACAATTATCAATATAAAAGGATTTATTTAATTTCTGAGCAATAGAACTTTGTTCCTTTGGTACCTGGGCCAAATGAACCGAAATAACCGCCCCCAATAGAAAAGGGCTGGACTTTACTCCAAAAACTACCCTTGTATGGCGGAAAACTTTCAGCACATTATCTTTCTCCCACCATAAAAATCTCAAAAAGTCCCTATCTTCTTTCCGTAATTCAATCTGTAAAAATGCACGCCGGATATCAGAAGTTACGCCAATGCATTTTTCTCTAAATCTTAACAAAATTGAAGGGATTTCTTCTATTAAATTTGGCCCTTTAACTAAGCAATCATTAAGGGAGGGCGATCTATTAACTTTACATGATGCATCAAAAACAGGTCTTATCTTAGTCGAGGCACTGTCTGGTTTAAATACTGGGTGATGCGGTAAATAGTGACCCTTAGAATTCAATTCATCGTCTGGTACTATTTCAATTACACCCTCCTCCATCCATTCATTAAAAATTCTATCATATTCTTCATATTTATGTAAAGACTTGAGTTTTCGGGTAACACTAAACAATCTTTTTTCTGCTACATGACGATTTGACGACAATTCTGCGTTATATACTAACCAAGGTAATCCGACACAATAACGACCATCTTCGTTTCTGGAAAGGGAGTTTAAGAATTGTTCGTGGGCAATTTCTTCCTCAGCAGCGTTAGTTGAATTCTGATGAGTATCTAATATTCCGATCGTTTCTAGACTCCAAAGATCGGAGATTTTAAAGTCGTGGCCCACTAAACTTGCATACAAAATGGAAGCATCTTTGTGATTAACAAGTTCCTCTGATGCACCACAAACTGTCCAACCAAGTTTCGTACAAACTGCTGTTAATCCTCCTTTTAATTGTTTTACTGATCCCGTGAGAATTTTTCCATAAATATCACTACCGATGAGCATTTCTATTTTTGGACAATCTGCTCCCAAATCCGACAACCAAATGTTGTTTCGTTTTAATTCTTTTAATATCGGACCCTTGGGTACCCTAGGTATATCCCCACATATTATGTCCTGATCTAAAAATTCAAATTCTAGATCTGAATACTTACGCGGACTGGCTGAACATAATTTTACCCGATATTTGTTATGCAACTTTGGTTCTGTTCTGGCACCTCCAAACAAAGTAAGAGCCACATTTTCTTTGGAGACAATTGGTAAGCCCAATTCAGTGGCTAATGATTTCAAAATGTACGATTTCTGGGAACCACAATCTAAGAGTACTCTAATATCTTTATGCTTTTTGACACCAGCTACTCTTACGCATAAAGTCATTAAAGCTATGTCAGCGGTACAAGTTTGCCTGGCTGTAGCCGTGTGTATGTTGTCTATTTCTGATTTTTCTGCTGGAGGTCCAGTTTCATTATTAATTTCTGGACACAAAATAACTGGGTGTGATTTACCACAAACAAAACACCTAACAAACTGTTTACAAAATTTTGCCATATGATTTGGTTCTAAGCATTTTAAACAACATTTTTTCTCTTTAACTTTAGATATCCTTTCATTAAGAGCTAAGGAACGCGCATCATAACAATTTTTACTATCATGCATTTTGCCACAAAAAATACAAGCATGTAGTTTAGTTGTAAGAAAACCTGTCGCAGTGGGAACATTAGCCTGTTTCTTAAATTTAAACTTACCTTTTGTTTCTCCTCTTGCTTTATCTGGATATCCTTCATTACGGCTAACACCATCGAGTCCATTACGCGCCAATTTTAATCTCTCCTCACCCTCCACTTCCGCCTTTAAAAATTTCATTAAGTTGGTAAGGCGAGAAAGATCCGTTTCTTCAGGCTGGTTAAAGAGCGAACTCCTTTGCCACGCCTTCAACACATCCTCCGTGAGACACGATTCCACCATCGGAAATAACCACGATGTGTTTTCGCTCGATTTAAGACCTAAAGATTCTAAGGCTCTCAACTGAGCTTCAATTTTATCATACAGTTTATCAAGAGGTAATTTATCCTTGTGATCTGCCTTCACATTTGAAACAATTAGTTTAATTAGTTCCCTAACATACACTTCTACTAATAATTCAGGTTTCCCAAAACGTTCCTTCAAAGCTAAAACAGCTTTATCATAATTTTCTGAAGTCACCGGATAGCTTTCAATAAATTCTTTAGCCCGTGATCCGGGCTTCATACACTGAATCAAATAGGAAAATTTGTCACTTTCATACAAATCAGGGTCAGTGTGAATTTTCTCAAACTGCGACCAAAACGGTAGCCAATTTATCAATTCTCCATCAAACTTCTTAAGTTCGATTTTCGGAAGTCTATACTGTTTAATTTTACTACAACAAATACCAATACCATCATTTGGTCTCGTTTCTAAATTGATTTCATCTGAAAATTTCAATTTTTCATTAATTTGCCGAGTTAGTGTTATGAAATCATCAGAATACACCTCGCGACTTTCGATTTCTTTAGTAACATCATCCTCTAAAGTGTTCTCGTCTTCAGTTAACAAATCAAGAATTTTATCATCTAGATTTTTTATATCTGAATATACATTTCGTAGTTTAGTAAGTTTATCTCGTACTAAATCTACAGAAAAATCTTCTTTTACTGACTCCGTTTTTAAAATATTAGCAGTTTTTGCAAAAGAAGCTCGTAAACCTGACCGTTTAAGTTTCAGAGCCTTTAAAGTTTCCATAGTTAACTTTCAAAATAAAACAAAATGCTTTACAAAATAGTTTCGATTTCAAACTTAATTATACTTTAATACATCAAAAACTATCTATAACACTTAAAATATATTTTTTTTCTTAAAATCCTATCGCGGGACGCCACTTTATGTTATTACTAAAACATAGCCTCATTATTAAAATAAAAACATTTCTTTCACTCATCCAATGTACAGAGCAATCCAGAAAACAAAAGACAAAACTTACTTACTTACCTGGGTAGTGTGATGATGAATCGAAATCAATGCTGATGCATGCGAAATAAAAACTCGAAGAAGTTGATTCATCTTATTATATTATATCTACACTACAACACAATACAATTATACTAAAATATATACAATATAACAATTTCCGAGACATATTACTGTCCTCTAAAGTTTTATATCATCTTAATCCGTTCACGTCACGAGGTGCAATCCGGGAAAAACCCTCTTTTTTTTCTCCTAGTTCGATGACAGCCAACGCCATCTGCTCCTCGCACATCAAATGAAGAGGAGATTTATTTTTAACGTTTGTAAGATATTAATCAGTTTCACAACAAACTATGTGACTCACTTGATGATGCACTCGGTATTGAATAATACTGATTAGCTGTCACTTGTATGATATGCTACACAGTGAAAAAATGGCAAAAGGCTGTATACAATACAAAATGAATCAAGCAGTGTGACTGATTCATGCGAGCTAGTTACAACTAATTACATTTTTTTTTTTGCACAATCTTTGGCCAGTAACAATTGTGTAGAAAATTTTCACAACTTCTTTCCTTTCTACTCAGTAACAAATTTCTTAAATATTTCACTTTTTTACCAGCATTTATTGTAACATGTTATTCAAAATTGTTTTCTACCATTACTACTTTTCCATCCATGTACCCTGACTAAGCCATCGTGTATCACCAGGAGTACATAAACCCATAAATTAGAACTCCTGGCATTGACAATGCTGATGAAAGCTGGATGCTTTTTCTGGTAATTACTTTTCCAATGCTAGCCAATTATGTATATTCACAAATCCTCTTTACATTTTGCATAATGTAATGAATAAAACACAAATAACCGACATAAAAGCGTAAAGGTATGCACTAGGAATGAAAAATGATGGAATGAAAAAGCCCACTTTTTCTAACACTTTGTTAGCCTATATGTGGAAAAGGTTTCCTTCTTCAGTGTTAATAGTTTTACAAATTTTGAGGTCTATATGACATTATCTTTGGCTGCCTCGAAAATGCACACCTATCTCAGAGTTGCCAACTCTCCCGATTTCTGACTGTACTTACACCAATCTGATTAACAACATATTTCATCAGACTTTCTCTTATTCTTAAAATTTCTCCCCTGATTTTTATGTAACTAGGCTTAATACTTCATTATTTACACCTAAAAAAGTGATTTTTTGCATATAAAAGCACTTAGTTTTTCTCTAGATTACATATAAATGAAAACCAAGTCATTTCATCAATGAGATGTTATGATGTGCTTCTGCTTTGTGTGTGAGAGCATGCATATCCAAAAACATTGTGTTCCACTTCTCCAGTAAGCATCAAGTGTCACTACAGGTCATCTGGCATATATAAGCCATTGAGCACAAAACAAGATCCATGTTGTTATTTTATTCATCTATCCTAGAAACAGTTTAAGAAATTGCAATCTTTTTTCTTAGTTATGTCAACAAAAAAGAACAGTTTAAGAAATTGCAATCTTTTTTCTTAGTTATGTCAACAAAAAAGGTAAAATACTCATGTATTTTTTGAAAATCATATACAGATGACATGACTTCTTCAAGGAAATGTAATACATTTGCGACACATATGATTTGTCATTGCGATTTTTGCATGGTGAAAGGCTGATATTCTTAAACATGTGCATACACAAGGATAGTATGACTTGTACTAAAATAAAAAATAAAATAATATTAAAATAATAAAAAAAATAATAAAATAATAAAAAATAAAATTGTTTTCTGTGGAAACAAAGGACCAAAAAGTTATTGGTACAGAATGCTTGTTCTGTGTCTTTTTAACTGGAGCTTAACCTGCTACTGAATGCATGGGATCATGCTACAACTTTATTTACAAAAATATTTCCCATTAGTGAAATCGCGTATGAAAAAAAAAATCTTCAGTTATTGATTGCATTAAAACAGTTCCATTCTGTCCCTCTACGGATGAAAGCAATAATACCGATGCAAAACTATATCCTAATATTGATTAAAGTATTTTTCTATCAAAAGGTATTTTTTCATTATTTGCATTTGGAAATTAATAACTAAACTTTCAGATATTAATTAGTTACTGTTTAAAAGTTAATTCATTATTAAAATATATATTTTTATTATTTAAAAAAATATTTTAGTCGCTGAGAAAATTCTCCCAATTCCTTAAAAAAAAACCTGATTTTTTAGTGTTGTACAATGGAAAGTATGCTATCTAAATTAACGACCTCAGTAGTTATAGCTATGAATTCTTTACAGTGCAATGCAATCTTCACTGGTTTCTGTTTTTTTTTTATGGGGGTGGGGACTATTCAGAATTCACCATGAGGAGGTGGATATATAGTTCTAAGTCTTATCCGGACTATCACAATAAACACCATACACTGGTAATAAAGGTTCTTTAATTTTTGTCACAAAATCACTTCAAGCTTTTGTTCCTTCCCTCCTGATCTTGTTGTAATCAATAATTTATATATATATATTTATATATATATTTGTTGTTTTGTTAAAATCCTTCTCTCTCTTAAAGCAGCACTTTACAGTAACTTCTTTTGATCTGAAACTTCAGTTCTGTCACATGTCTAAACTTTTCAGTTTCATTCTCATTTGAAAAACTGGAGATTTTATTATTGCTGCATGCTTTTTTCCCCTTATTCTTCTAAGAATAAATTCAGCATTCATCTTTGAAATACATAAGAATGAAGAACGGATGATTTGTTCAGAAGTAAAAGGAAAAGATGAGGATTTGCTTATGCTATTAATACTTTCTCACAATTCACTAATTTAAATCTTTCTTGAACTTCTCTCTATGTCACAACATCTTCTCAAAAAATTTTTTAGCTTTCTGGTCAGTTGTTTCAGTGACCACATTTTTTTAATCTTCTTTGATTAGTTTAAAAAATCTCTTTCAGCTGCATGCACAGGCTGTAAAGTATTTACATTTGCAGAATATCAACAAATTTTCTCAACCTGCTCTCTTAAATAGACGATTCTTTTTGAGTCATTAAATCTAAAACCTCTTTCAAACTTTCCTTAATAATACTATATATGCTATTAAATTATCTTACTTTATAATACTTCTTGATCTAAAACAACTGGATAGAACTCATATTCCATAAATGTTCAAGACTTTTTAATAACAATCAAATTGGGTCTTCGAGGTACATAACAGCCAAATTGGATTTCTTATTTAGATTTTATAAGGCATTCTTGCTAATTAAACAAATAAGACTTTATTTGCATTTTCATAGTTCAGTAACACATTTTCATTAAAAGATTTTGATGATTCATGATGTCATTTCAAAATTAATCTATATTGCATGTAAGAATCGTATGACACAGAAAAAATTTGAAACAATGAAGTTTAGAGAAATTTATTATAAGCAGTCACTATTTTTATTATGAAAACAGGATATAACTAAATTAAAATGGAGAGTTAAGAGACTGTTCGTTATTAAGTTAGAATTTTGAGTTATGTATTTTTATATTTTACACACATACTTTATCTTTCTCTTGATTATATTAACTAATTTGCAGCATTTTGTATGGCATTAATAATAATTATGAATTATTAATTAATTTCTCAAAATAATCTAAATATATATATGTTTTGTTTTATTACCTTGTATCATGCATATTATATGAATATTGATTTTATACATCAAAATGGAAAAAAATTGATAAAGTTTTTTTTTAAATTCTTGCATTGTTGATAAAACATGTAAATAATAAGAATGTTCATAAATACAATATTTTTAAATGCAGGTATTGGACTATTGGCATCCTTTGGAGAAAGCTCGATATCCTGAATACTTTGCTCGTAGAGAACAGAGAAAATTAGAATATATTGAGCGATGGGAGAAAAAATATGGAAAACCTAAAGAAACTGAACATTAGGTAATTATCTGTAGCTTTAATTGTGAAATAGTATGTCGTACTTTAAAACTCAGTCTTAGAAAGGTATTTTATGGTAAAAATGCAGATGGAAAAAACTAATTCTACTTTAAAGTTTTTCCTTTTTGTTTTTGAGTTAATTTATAGTAATAAAAAATTTACTTGTGAAAAGTTTAATGCAGTTTTTTTTATGATATGCACATTTTAATTTACTATGTATCTCATATAAACACTTGTATTATATAATGAGCAATTTCATTGCAACCACCTCTGTATGTGACCATTATTTATGGGAAAGTAAATATACACCGATCCTGAATATTATCCCTCTCAAAAACTATTTGAAAATGTAGGTGGTTTGTTTTGGTGAGGGTTCATTGTATCTGAATCCCAAAATACTGTGGGTAAAATGCAGCCTTACATTTCAAGTGATTTTACACTCACCTGTACAAAGCTACCAAACTTGTAAATGTAAAACTGGGTAGTTTTTCAGTGTCACTTCAGAACTCCAAATTGATTTAAAAGTTAATGATTTAGGTTATTCGATTATTTATAATGCAATTCTGATGTAAAATATATTACTGTGTAACTAGATATTCTAAAATTTATATTCCTTTGTTAAGTTCATTTTTCAGTTTCCTTATCTTCAGAAAAATCGTAGTAAGAAACTCAAGCTTTAGTTTATCAAAGTACTTTTAAATACGATGAAAATGAAATTAATAATAATGCACATACTATTGGTGTGGATAGTTGAAAATTGGTAATATACCATATAGTGATGCAAAATAAATTTAACCAGTTTACCAGGTGACTTCCAGTTTTTCATCACTTCTCCCAGTAGATAATTCAATCTGCTGCATTTAATTTCTTAGCTTTTACTAATGAAAGTGTTATTTAGCAATAAATGAAATTTGAATTTTCCAAATTTCATGCCTTAACCCCTAGTGCTTTTAAGCATTATTTTTCTTGTTAAATTTCATTTTGATCTTCCCTGTCTTAATCTGGTGTACACATTTGTATTTAATTTCATTTTATATCAATATAAGATTAAGTAATAGTAAGTTTTATATCAATATAAGACTTAGTAATGTGCCTTATCTCTAAGGCACATTACTAGGTTTATTCAAAGAGTAGTATGTATGCTAATTATTAATTTTATTTTTATCCCGCTGACTTTGATGAATTAAAAAGCTTTTCATTCCTCAATTTAAAAGTGTAAGAAAGTTACACAATGAAATAAATAAAATTTTAATTATCTAATTAAATCTTAATTATAATAATTTAAGTTTTTCCTTAAGTGTTTTTAAAGCAAAGGAGGACTAGAAAAATTATTTTTAAAATTCTGACAAATACTTTTTTGATGATGATTTTAAATTGAATTTCTGTTCCTTGGAGATGTTATATGGAGAGATTTCTTATTTTAATTTATTGTGAATTACTGGTTTATTACTTTGCAGCTTAGCGCAAGTCTTGGGCTTATTAATTTACTGTTTACTTTTATATTGAATTAAATATTAATATATTTTATAACAGAATCATATTATAAATTCTTGAATAATCTAAATCATGCATTATAAAGCAAATTTAAATGTCTAGTTCTTTTGGAATGATGCCACCATGCAGCAGGAAAAATTTCTAGTTTTAAGCACAAGAACTCCCTGATTTTCCCTATTTCAAAGTTGGCAGCTATGGTGTAGAGCAAAATATCATCTTAAGTGAAACACTCATTGTTTCAGCAAGTTAAATGTAAAACGTTTCATACCTTTACATACAAAATTCTTATACACCAAATCTTTAGAATGTCATTGATTATGAAATAATTACTTAGTTTTTCATTTTTGTGTTTTCAACATCACGAAATTTCAAACAAATCAGAAGGATTCCAGAACATTTATCTACAATAAATTCCACTTTAATAATTGAATTATTACCTTAAGTCTGAAAACTATTAATTTAAATTTCTTTTCAGAAATGTTCTCTGCTGGGAATATTCAAAGAGAAATAAATGGTTAGAATCTCAGATCTTGGCAAATTTTGATTTCTGATCTGAGCATGTTGCTGTATAGTAAATAATCGAAGCTAAAACTTTACTAATGTAAAATTGTTTCAAATGTCTGCATATTTGCATGTTTATCTAAACACTTCACTTATCCCCCTCCACACACACACACACATGCAGATATTTCTGCTAACTACCTTTAGAGATAAAAAATAAGGATTTGAGATAAAAGTAATGCTTCTTGTAAAGTAGAAATTTACCTTTTTGATGCTTTAAGTATAATTGCAATATAATAAGTTTTTGTAAAAAAAAATGTTTCCCCAAGCACAGAAATTGATGCTATTTAAAGAGATTGTGTTTACTAACACTCCTTAACCACCACTAATGTACAAACACAAAAAATATTTGTAAATTTATCAGGTAAATGATTTTATAAATTACAGAAGCACACCAAGTAAGTAGGTTTTGTAATATGAAATACAAGGGTCATTCTAAAATTCACAGTCAGAGTCATGCGATATTATTTTAATGAGCAAATTAGTAACAATTATGATATTCAGAGGTCAAGTATATAGGGAAGTATTTGAAGTTACAGCTGCCAACTATAATACTAGCATGACACTTGCACAGCATTAAAATCATAAACTTTTTGGAATATACTGGGAGTCTCATGTATGATCATGATAGCTATGCTAATGCAGGTGACAAGATCCAAGAGAAAGAAGTGGCGTAGGCCAGGAATAGGAGGACCACAGGTGTGCTATCAGATGGTCACCAACAGAGCCCAAACACATAACTTGGAATTGTCCACTGTTCATATATGTGTATATGCACATTGTAGCAGCTTTGTTTGCTAAGTATGCCTTATCAGTGAACATAATAGTAGACGGGAAATGAGATCCCATCGCTTGCTTCTGCTGATGGCATTCAGCAAGCATAATTAGCAGGAATCAGTTGTTGAAAAGCACTGCTCATGGTATGCGTACAAATGGTTCGGATTCACAATTCTTCAGACAATAATTTGGGAAACAGTGAGGTTTGCAGTGATTGCTATTGTGGATTCCTTTCTGAATAATGGAGCATCAACTGTTCTATTTCAAGTGTCCATGTCATTCATTCCTGATTCCTTTGACTTGTCCCAAAAGATCTGCCATTGCACAACTTTTGGTGCAGGCATCAAACATCTGGTGATTCGGAATCCATCTGATTGGTTTATTACTCACTGTACAGGCTCACAGTGACTCAGTTGTTACAATCAATTTGCTATCATTGAAAACTTCTAATCTACTTCCTCTGCGGTTGATTGTCAAATACTGAATTTCATGCACAGTGGTTTTACTTGTTCCACAATGCCCTGTAGCAAGCTATAAAGTCATTTCCACTCCAAAATTGCTATGTATTTCTGAATCACCTATGAGTAGCTTACCCTGCTTGGAGTTTTTACACACTTAAGCAAATCACCCTGTATAGTATTTAGTATTATCTGCAGTTTCATATAAGTGCAATAGGTATTGGTAGTTACAGAGGCATCATTTACAGTCATTTTTAATAGTTTTGGTCTAATATAATATACTGCACATATGGGAACATTTGGAAACATTTGAACATTTGGTAAGTCGTCTTAATCCAAGAACTTTGCCTGACTTTCCCAGCACGGACTTCTCTCAACTGTGGAACATGCCATTGTGAATTCAGATGGTAGCTGAAAATGATGATGGCCATCATGTGGAACATAATTTTTTGTAACAAAATTTGTAAAATTGTAAACTACTGTATAGGTGGGCTAAATGTATAATTTATTAATATAATGCCCTCTGGTGATGCTATTTGTAACTAGTTTTTTTCCCCCTTTGAAAGACCTTCTCATCTCTTCATTAACTTCAGTCAGTTTTGTAACTCATTACATATCTCAAAGCAGATTCATTGTACTTTTATGTATGCAAAAGTTAAATGGCTATAATTTTTATGAATGCAGTAGTAATTTTACTGGCCATTTACTACTGGTAACTGCAGTAATTCCCCAATTTGCACAAATTTGCAGTTACTTAAGTACCTAATGCTGTAATATTTAAACTGAAACCAATTAGATATAAGAATTATATGAACAATTTCTCCTTTTCATAACCTGTACTTCTTGCATTCAAATAATATTCATGCAGTTTAGTCAATTTACACTGTTAGTGTTTGTTTACTTTTAAATTGGATTTAAATACAAAACCAAATGCACTGGCAGAAGAAAATTTTAAAATAATTTACAAATATAAATAAAACTAGTGCACAATGAAAGATACAGTCTGCATTGTTGGAAGTATGAAAGGTGTAAGGTTAAAAGTTCACAAACATTAACAAGAGGCTAGACACACTTCAGAGATGGAGAAATTGGTGTCTGATTGAATTGATTTGATACAGAAGTGGCTAATGTTTAGTTTTCTAATAGCTAGAGAACTAGTAAATAATGATTTATCAGAGAGCTAGTGCTGGATTGTTCAAATGATTCATGAAACATATGCTATTGTTATCAATCTCACTTGTCTGACAATGGACAGCACAAACCCATGACATTCATTATGGCAAGGAGTTATATGTGCCTGCTACTAGCAGGCTTTGAGCACCATATCGGTGACAGCCTGACTTTTACTTTAGCTCAGTTCCACCTCCCATTTTGAGAGACAGTACTTTGGAGAGATGGGTGCGAGGGTCTCTCACTTCCCCCTCCCTACCACCAACCTCTCAAGAGGGCTTTTGGCTCACTGCATATTTAGAGTGCCCCCATGCCGCACATGGGGAAGATATATATTTACAAACATCCATGCCTTCTCCAGGATTCAAACCCAGGCCTTTTGGTAGGGCAGTCAGAGTTACTGACCACTATCCTGGTTAGATGGCTTCAAAGTCACAGGTGAGGCAGCAAGTGTAGGTATTGATGTGGCAAATGAAAAGCATGAGGCCGCACAATCTATTCTAGATATGTCTGTGAGATGCTGCTCTTAACATAGTTAAAATAACAACTTGGACCATGCTAATTACCTTCAACATTGAGAGGGGCATAACTTCCGAAAAAAAGAGCCCCAACTCTTCTACTACAGAATCAGATAAGTTGTCACAAGATATTTTTATTTGAAAAGTATTATTTCAGTTTATTTTATATGCTTTTATATATTTTTCCTGATTTTGTAGTTTATATTGCTGCATGATGTTTCATTTAAAATAAAACTAAGCAAATACTCATAAACATGTTATAATAAATATTAGTTTTTATGAAGTTATACTTAAACAGTTTAAATATTTGAATTAGTAAAATTCAAGTTATGTAAAGATTTACAAAATGTACTTTTTCTGTAACTTAAAAGATTCTTAAAAGATTACTAAATTCAGTTATATTTTATTTCTTAGTTCAGAGAAAAAGTTAATATCTATAATATCATAAAAAGATAAAACTACCTTGTGTATTTAAACAGCTACAGTTTAATATTTTGTAATAAATATTATGCGCCAATCAATTTTTGTAAATGAATTTTTAGTTGCAGCTATAAAACAGCTAATACAGATAATTACAGTAAAACATCAGAAATGTGCCAAAACCTGAAATTTATGGAGCCTTCACAAATTCAATCATGCAGATAATGAGATTCATAGTTAACAACATACAAAACTTCTATATTCATAAATATATGGTATGACTAATAGCCTCATTAACTTTTAACTGAAATAAATTGTGGTAATAATGAATTTTCTGGATTCAGAGTTCATTAAAGAACCAATGAATTACTTTTTTCATGTGAAAGAAATTATAATGGATTGGATGATAAATTTAAATAAACTTAAAAAAAAAAAAAAAAAAAAAAACATTAAGAAAAAATCAAAGCTGTATAAATTATGCCTTTGTAATTTGAGGAAAGTAATATCTTTAAACTAAAACAATTCTTAGGTGTTAAAACTGTTAAAAAACAGACACTTGAAAAATTAAAAATATTCTTATATGCTTCTTATTTTTAATGTATAAAAATGTCAAAAAATTACTTTGATATATATTTCCTTTAATATTTTAGTTTGCTTTTTTCAATCTGAACCTTACTTTTTCTTTTATGATCCAATATTTGAAAAAACCTCTGGTCCCAACCTGAGCAGATTTTTTGTTTTCTATTTCCTTTTAAATTCTAATAAATACAGTTGAAATACAAAATCTGAAGTTTCTCAAATGAATATATCTAATTAATGAGTTATTTGAAAAGTAATTAACTTTTTTTTATACTCAAATATTTAAGCTTTTATATATTTTATACCATAATAATATACTTTTATTTATTTTTAGCTTTACATGGGATGAACGGAAAAAGAAAGTATTAGAGAGTTGATTCAATGTGTCCAATTTTATTTCTGTAGCATTCTAATAGTGAATGAAAACAAGAAAATTATTTGAAACTTGTATGATGTGTGAAATTTGGATAACAGCACATTAAATTTCTATACAGAAACAGTTTTTAGTGTGTAATTATGTACAGACTAGTTTTTGAGGTACTTGATGTATTGCACATTTACACATAAATCTGCAATGAAATATAAAATTATAATGTAGCCAATATTCTTGTATATGACATTACAACAACTAAAAATGTCTGTCCTGCACCCCAGACTGCAGCATAATCTGGCATCATTTGGAATCTTGAAGCGCTATACACTCCCGCTATGGCAGCACCTAAAGGAGAAATTATACATTATGTAAACAATACTAATCTTCTATATTTTGATTTAAATACAGTATATTATACAGTAATTAAATACTGTTTATAGTTTAGTGAATTTACAATAGCTTTAAAGTGGTTTTAAATCCACTTTACTCTGAAGAATTCCAAACTTTGGAAATTTACTATCCATTATAAATATATAAATATATATATAAAAGAGTAAATAAATAAAAAAATAAATAAATAAAAAAAAAACTTATGTTAATATGTTTAATTTAAAAATTCAAAAATTAAATTTTTGTAAAAATCCATATGAATAATAAAATTATCTGTACTTGTCTTTTACTTATAAAATTGTACTCTTAAACAGTAGTATTTGTAATGTAGTAATTTATATTTAACTTAATTTAATTCTGAATGTAGTAATTTATATTTAACTAGCTAGAGTACCCGGCTTCGCTCAGTTGATACGAGATTTTGTGGAAGTTGGAATAAAAAGCATAAACTTTAAAATTTAAGAGGTTATATTTTTTTTATTGAATACGTATTCCAACTATTTACAATACATGTTTATAAACAACATTTTTCATTTTGTTATCCGAGGTATATATGTACAAATTTTTCAAATTTCCTACTCAAGAGCAAGCTATGTATAGCTAGCTGACCATGAGAAAAGTAGGAGTCTTTGAGGTTGATGCCGCAATGCTTTAAAGTTTGTCCTTGCATTAAATATAAAACTATTGGCTAATTTGATTGGCAATTGCAGTATTTTAAATTGCAACAGCAGTTCTGTAGATATTAGTGGTATTCTGGCGATAAATAATGTGTGTCCTTTCCAGTCATAAGTTCGGCTTTAATGATCTTATTAGATAGCTCTTTGACGACCATCCTTGTTCCATTATATAGTTTTGGTGAGTTGAGATTTCTGAGTAGTTTCATCAGAGATCCAGTTTTCAGTCGCAGGCAGTGTAATGGTATTCCTGATACTTTCAAAGGGTTTAAGATTTCTGTAGTTAACACTTTCTTCAATGTTTGCTATCATGTACATCGATTTGTATATTCTCTCTTCATCAGGAATTTTCTTTTGAATATTGAGTGTATTTGTACATGTCTTGGACTTCGTATATAAAATGAGGCAAAGTTCCAATGTTTCCGTCATTTATGATCGTGTCTTGAAGGTGCATGTATTCTTCTGTGCGTAATTTCTTCTGAATTGGTCTTATGTAAAGCATCCATTCCGCTTCTATTTTGCATACATACGTACAGGAATTGTTGGAATAAATGGCGAGTGTTGAGAATGTGATTGTATGTTTCATTGTTTCTGATCATTAAACGGTAAGCATAGAACTCCTTTGAAGTGACTTTTTTTGTTTGTCATTCGGTCTAGGTTTGTTGCAAGTTGGATTTGTTTCACATTAAAATGATATCTGTCCTCTCCGTTTAGAAATACTAATGGATATTGGAAGGCATCATACGAACAGTATGTCTGTGCAATGTGTTATAGTTCTTCACTTCTTCGTTGTACAATTATGTCACAGCTTGTGTTTTCACTGTCCACAATTATGATTGCGACATCATCTATCTGAGTTGCATTAAATCAACGCTCATGTTGTCCAGGTGGTCTCTTGACAGTTCGAATTATAACTTTTTAGTCATCAGAAATCATTCGGTCTAGTGCTGTTTTGAATATGCGAATATGTTGATTGTATCTGTGTAAGATCCTCTGTACATCTTGGATTACTTCTCGTCTCAATCCACTAATGTTTGTGCATTATTGTTCAATTTATCTTTCTTCATTTCTGATGAAATATACTTGCAGAAATTTAAAGTCTTCATTGGGTAGTAGTGATGATCCCATAATATAAATTAAATCAACTTTTTATTAATAAATACACTAAGTACACTTGACACACTTTATTTGTGATTTATATTCAGTCACTGTATCACTCTGATTACTCACACTTCACTGTTTGTTTTTATTCACTCACTGCACTTCACTGATAAGAAACTGACATTCGAACCCATGAGGGATTTTGCTTTATACCATTACCTACCATTGGGTAGCCTCACCCATACAAAAAAGGCTTCGTGGTCCACAATGTTCCAGAATATTCTACAACATTCGAGAGTTTTCTGGAATGTTCCACAATGACCTGGGATATTCCGGGATGTTCCCAAACATTCTACCACATTCCAGAGTGTTCTGTGATGTGGAATGCTCTCGAATGTTCTGGACTGTTCTAGAAATTTCTAGAGGGCGAAATTTCCAGCTCTTATATCTTCAAAAGCACGCCCTTCAGGTAAAAACGGGAACTGTCAGGAGGAGCATAGAGGTACTGTGTCTCATTTCTGAGTATAGCGGCATGCACATTGTACACTTTTATAATATATATTGATTATTCATAGTTGAGTAAATAAAAGTGCCCTAAGAAACTATTACATATGTGTCTATGCAGAATATATAATAATGGTACATATGTATGTTACTAGCTAGTGGATATAAAAAATGGCAAATATCTATGGAAGTTTATAGAGCAAAGTTTAGCTCAAATAACTGAAATGCTAATTTTGTTTACATTTTATATTTTCAATTTTTTTCAGAAAAAATTCAATGGGTTTTATTTTTGGGATTCTGGGTGTTTGGTGTGTACATGACTCTTAAGTTATCTATTTGGTTTCAGAGACTCATTTGACAGTACTGGCAAACACAAAACACATCTAGTTAATTCATCATCTTCAGTATACACAAAAGTTTATTTTTCATAGTCAAACTAACAAATTTGTTTGTTTGCTTTTACTTCTTTGTCTTGATTCCATAGAGGCAGAAGCCTCGATATGTACTTACTCGATGTCAGAAGTTCAAGCAGCTGAAATTAAAATGCTTTGCTTTTCATTTTGCATTGCGATGACAGAGAAAATTGCCTGAAAATTAAAAGTATTATTAACTAATAATAAATAACTTTAGAGAGAAGATGTCATGTTAAATGATATGAATGACATGAAAATGAAGTTAATTACTTAAAAATTGAATTACAATAATCAATGATATTTTGGCAAGTAAAGTAATTTTAAATGGTTAGCCTAAATGACTGATTGCTGTTTTTTATTTTACTGCAAAATGACAAATAAGGCATTTATTAAAAAAAAAAAAGGTTTAAAAGATTTTGGTTGAAATTCTAGTATATGCTACGGCCTTGGCACAATTCTGAAAATTGTCACCATCACTAAAATGACCCATTTGCTGCTCATCATAATGTCACCAAATCCCATGTGTACTGTCTACTAGGAATAAATCAATTTTGTTTCATACAAGAGTGGGAAGGTATTTTCTTTAGTTCAACATACACTGCACACGTGCATACGATTCTCGGGATTACTGGAAACTTGCTCTGTCTTTCTAAAAGACGATCTGATTGGAGCTGCGAAAACTGGCTCTACGCCAGCTGCCTGAATGCCGCTCACTCGATATATAATTTGCCAAGAAAGTGATTGTTTCCAACGTTGGCGCAAAACTTGCTTTTTTTGGGATCGCCTATTTAAATTTCCTGACTTGGGTCAATTTTCGAATTCCCTGACTTTTTCCGGTTTTCCTGGTAGTGTGACCAACCCTGCAATAAATAGATTCTGTGCTCTCATCATTTGTTTATAAACATTGCCTTTGGAAAGGAATGTAATGTTACTGTTTGTATACCAAGAGGCTCATGCCATTATGTGTAGTACTAATTGGTGTTGGTCACTATAGCAGCAGGGCTAGTACATTCCAAGTAGGGATGAGCCAAGTAAATGCCTTGTTGTTATTTTTGTTTTTGGCAAATGTTGGCCTCTGGAAAGAGAAACTCAGTTTGGCGTTAAATGCACTAAGATGTCAAAATGGAAAGCAAATCTTCAAGGTACCTCTATGAAAAATGGTTTAAGGCTCATTAGTATATCAACAGACAGTTTTAGACTATCTGTAGAGAGTTGTTCTGAGTGACGAACAGATAGTATACAATACAGACAAATAGCTGTGCCAAGCACACCCCAACTAAACTATATTTTAAAACAATTTCAGGGACTGAGTATATTTCTTTGAAGTCTTTGTTCTAAAAAAATTTCTCTAGAATTTAATAAATTCCACATTTTAAAAAACAAAATTTTTTCTCAAAAAATCCGTCGACGTATTTTTATTCAATGAAGTTTATTTACTATTTTTTCATCCACCTTACAACCACAATGTAATTTTTTGCTATCCCATTTGGAGTTGCAACCTATATTTTGAATCTGAATTAGATTATTTCAGAAAGTAAATATATATTTTACAAATATTACCAAGTTTTTCTTTAAGAGATTTTGAAGTCTTCAGTATGATAAATCTATCTAAAAAGGAGATAATCACCATCGTAGATAGACATCTTTTCTAAGATGAGCATCTACATGGCTTGCATCCATTGTACATAGTCCTGGACATAATTATATGACATCAAAATATTATGAAGGAATTGAAAGCAAAGGACTATCATTATACAAAGTAATGTACATTATTGAACAAGAAATATGACAATAATAATTATTCAAGTACTTTTTTCAATCTACTCGTGATTTTAAATAATTCCTGAAGCACTCTTAATTATATTTAAAAATTTTTAATTTATAGACACAAATACAAATCAATTCTACTTATGCATATTAGTTTAAAACTCTGCAATACTATTAAGGAATGAAGGAAATAAAAGTCTAGTTTGAGAAATTTCTGTTACATTGAAAACAATGCTATATGAAAAGAAACTTATGTGAAGTAAGATTTGTTTCCAGGCTCTGAAATCTCCATCACTATTGTTGAAATAAATACGGGATTTTCAATGAAATTCAAGTTTTATTTTCTCTGACTTTCCAAGAGCAAACTGAACCATTTTTCAGGCAAAACATAATTAACTAGTTTTCAAATTAGACATAATTATGTATCATTAATTAGTATTTGATAAATTACTCCGAAATATTGTTCATTAAGTACTTCAATAACTGATATATTGTGAAATATTTTAATATGTTTTGCTTTTTATCACATATATTTTCACTACAAATTTTAAGTGACATACTTACTAGTTATGACGCCTCCAGTTATTGGTGCAATGATCCCAAACAGTAGAATTGCAACAGCTGTAAAACGACCAAGTTTGTGCTTCCAAAGTGTCCCAAATGCTATTGCTGCATTAATTAAATGGACAAATAATGATGAAAAGAGGGCCCATGTGAATATTTTATACCACATCTCTGAAACAAATATAATTCCATTAAATATGCATAAATACATCTAAATCTCTACATATAATAAAACAAAGAGTCTGTGTGTGTGTGTCTTTCGTTCGTGTTGCGAGTAAGCTAATAGACCCAGGGCCACGAAATTTGGTACATAGGTGTATCTACACAAGAGCCAGTGCACCTCGAAACGATTTTTTCGAAATTCGAATTAGAATTTTTTTTATTTTATGTTTTGTGACCAAATCGCGTCATTTTGAGACATAATGGGCTACAGGAAAGCGAGATTTCACTCTATACATTTCATTTTTACATCGTCGTGAAGCGTAGACACTTAGCTATTTTACGAACTTAAAATAAATTTCGTATTTCAATAAATCGATTAAATACGAATTTATTTAGGAAGGTGAGCTTAACACCTTTTCAGCGGAATTTTTTTTAAAAAAACTTATTTTAAAAAATGTGCTGTTTATTTTCCTTTGATTTTTGGACACGTTGAACTTTAATCCTTTCGACTCCTTTTAAAAAAAGAATTTTGGAAAAATAATAATATTTTGTATTTTTTTAAAATTTTTTAAATGAAGCTTCCGAATACACTTCTCACATCTCAGATATTTTAAAATGTAGTTTTGGCAACAATTTTCCTTTCTTATTGTTGTTGATAGATTTTTGATGAAATTGCATCATTTTGAATAGTTTCATTCTTTTAAAAATTTCGGTTTGGCAACAATTTTTCATCGTATTTCTTATGTTACTGTTTTTAAGAGACTGAAAAGTTTAAGAAATTAAAAAGTTGTTTCTTTTTGCAACGGTAAATTGTTTAATTACTTTATTAGGATAATTAACATTTGTATCAAGGGATATTGCTTATTTCATTGTAATATTATGTTTTAATTATATATAATTTTAATAATAAAAAAGTTTTGCATGATATTTTTTAATCTGTTTAAGTTCTTAATCTGTTTATACCATTTGAGTTCTTAAGATTTTGCAAAGGGAAGTTGGTTAATTTATTTATTAGGATAAGTAATATTTGTATTAAGGGATACTGCATATTTCATTGTCATTTTTTATATATATAATACATTTTTATTGATTTCTTTTTTGATAAAGTTGTTCTGCAGAGTAAAATTCTGCGCGAAATGTTTTGTTTTTTGAGTTTCTTTCATGTTATTTTTTGCTTATTTCACTGTTTGTAAGATATTGAAAAGTTTTGCATGATTTTTTTGCATGAGCCAGTGCACCTCGAAGCGAGTTTTTCGAAATTCGAATTAGATTTTTTTTTTTTTTAATTTTGTGTTTTCTGACGAAATCGCGTCCTTTTAAGACATAATGGGCTATAGCAAAGCGAGATTTTACTCTATTGAACAGTTTAAGAAATTGAAAGATTGTTTCTTTTTGCAAAGGTAAATTGTTTAATTAATTTATAGATCTATATTTAAAAGGGCGAGTCTTTCTGTGTGTGTAGGTGTCTTTCGTTCGTACTGCGCGTAAGCTAATAGACCCAGGCCTATGAAATCTGGTACACAAGATGCATCTAGACAAGATGAAATAGTATCAAATTGATAATTTTCTCTCATTATATGAACAACAATGGCACACAGCCATTGTTGCTGATATCAGCACGGAAAAATGAGGGCGATAATTCTGTGCTGTTTTTAAATTTAATGTTTCTCTTGGATACTGGACGTTTGTCTAGAGAAGGCAGCAGGAAGTTGGTTAATTTATTTATTAGGATGATTAATATTTGTATTAAGGGATATTGCTTATTTCATTGTATGCTTTTTATATGTAATGCATTTTCAACTGAATTTTTTTAACGTTGTTCTTTGTTTCTTTTTCGATAAAATTGTTCTGCAGAGTAAAATTCTGTGCAGTTTTCAAATTTAATGTTTGGTGTTCTCTTTAGGCATTTTTCCGGTACACTTAAAAGCCAGACGAAGGCTGGCCGCGCAGCGGCTAATTTTATATAAAAGATGAATATAAAAAAAATGTTATGACTTGTAACATAGAGATTAACTATAGAACAGAGCTATGAAATACACTTTCAAAGGTAAAATAATATTAAAAATCTCAGACGAATAGATTTAAAAAAAAAAAAAAAAAAAAAATTAGTGCATTAACTCACAAACTAAACTTGGAGCTTTCCTTGCAGGTGCAAGCAGAATTAAAATTTTATCATGCTATGTATTTCCAAATTTATTTTCCCCAATTTTGGAGATTTTTCAGAGTCTTTATGAATAATAAATAAATACATTACTTTCAGATGTTTCATTAACTTTGAATTTCTAACATTAGACTATTTTTTATACTTTTAGGCAAAAAATATACTGTAAAATAATTCCATTCCAAAATCTGAACCAGAACATTAAACCTTGAATCTATATTTCTTAATTTTAGCATAGATTTGGGTGATCAATAATTTGGCTCCTTAGCTGCATATCTGCTTGGCGTACTTCTCAAGCAGAAACATTTCACAAAGAAACATTGTTGATTTTATACTACTAATATTTCATATCCCTGACTCCAACCTGGCGAATCATTATTATATTGTTTTCATTACCGTATGTTTATAAACGAATGATAACTTGAGTAATGACTCATGTAGCGATGCCTAAATATATTTTTTTTATATAAGTAATTGAACAGAAAATAGTATGATACCCTTTTATGTTGACATTGTGCTTGGCGATGATTACAGATTAAAGTTAAATGTGCTAAGAAATTTTGATGAGGAAAAATTTAACAAAAATTTCTTTCCATATGCTAAAAACAGATTTTATTAATGATACTCATAGACTAGAAGATTACATTTAGAGTTATTTGAATTAAGAATAGTGGATTTGTTATTCGCATAAACCTAGAACAGACAGCAGAATTTAGAAAACACCAAATTTTTGGAATTCAGAGAGACACCGACCAGTAAAATTTAAAGGATGACAAAATTTCTGGAATTTAGGGGCGGCAAAAATTTAGAACTTAGGGAAGCACTTAACAGTTGAATTTAGGAATCTGAGAGACTGCATCAGGCAGTTAAGATATCTAGTGCCGGCCCTCGATAAGCCGGTATATATATATGTGCAAATTTATTTACTCAGGACTCGGATAAGCATGCAAAAACTCAGGTAAACATGTGCAAAAAATAGACATAAACATAATAAATAACTAAATTAATATAATTCATGCTTAACTGCTTCAGTACGCGAAAGAAGCAAGACAAAATTTAGCGGAAAAACTTTTCTTTCCTCTCCAATCTAATGATACATAGCCAATAATGTATAGCAGACGTTATTAAGATAGGCTAAAATTATACTTGACTGATTCCAAGGAATTTCAGTTAATACAGAAGACTACCCTGTTCCTTAACTTTCTAATTTGATCCAACTTATTATTTTTTGCAAACTGTTATTAATACAGCAATTTTATGATAATTAGTTTTTTGATGTCCATTAAACAAAAAGTGGAATTGTTACAAAAAACGGATAAAGGTATATCCATCTCAAAATTATGCGAGGAGTATGGCATTGGAAGTCAACTGTATATGACATAAGAAAATGGAAAAAATAACTTTTTGAATTTCTTGCACATAACAACACCCTCCACACAACGAATAACTGAAAAATGATTGGTTATGCTAAAAGCAATGATTGAATGGTTCAGATCGTGTCACAGCTAGGGCATGCCATTGATGGGTCCAATGTTAATGGCTCAAGCCAAAATATTTCATGAAGAAATTAACTTAAAAACTATTCGACAAGTTGGTTAACCAAATTTAAAAATCGCCATGGTATAATCCATTAAAAGATTTCAGGTGAAAAAGTTTTAGCTGATACTGAATCTGCTGAACTATTTGCAGATGAATTTATTGAACTCATTAATAGTGATACATTATCTTCAGGACAAGTTTATAATGCTGATGAAACTGGCCTTTTCTGGCAATATGTACTGCGAAATACCTTCGCAACCTCTACAGAAAAGGCTCCAATTGGTGTCAAAGACTTCAAAGCGAAACTACATTTTTAGCATGTGCAAATGCTGCAGGAATACAATGCACAAGTGTAAACTTTTCATAATCAGAAAAAATACATGAACTTGAGCATTTAAATGAGTAATGAATTTCTCCCTTATATATTGAGAAAATAAAAGAGCATGGATAACACATGCGTTAATGAATGACTGAGTTGAAAATCCTCGGCAACATTTGAATTTGGTTGGTTTACTTGAAGATGCAAAAACTGTCCATATTGTAGAAAATTGTTTGGCTCATATGTCACTTAAAGTTTCAGTGAAAGATAAGTATCTATATTATTCTTTCCTTTAAACTGTATGTCCAATTCAGCCTATGGATATCGTAATAGTGCGCATGCTGAAATGCAAATATAAAGTAGTATTTTTAAAATCCACATTAAATTTCTCGAACAATGGCAAGACTGTTCAAGAATTTTTGAAATATTTTAGCATAAAATCTGTTGGAGCATCGTGGGAGGATGTGCCTCCAGATATTTTTAAAAATGTTTGGCATAATTTATGGCCAGCTACCATATTTCATGGTGAGGATGATAGTCATGCATTTGAAGGTTTTTGGATATCACAAACCAAATGTGAATTTTTCCAATTAATGGATTTTGTAAACAAATGTGGAGAAGTGGTAATAAATGAAGATGACATGACACAACAGAAGTTTTTCGCCCCAATCATCAATCAATTAACAGACATCAGAATCTGTCATACGGTCCTAAATCCAGAAAATATCACTACTGATCGTGAAGAAGTGACAGAGAGGTTATTGAAAATGAAAAAATTTCGATTGATAAGTTAGTCGGAATTCTTGACACAGCAATTACAAGACTTAAACGAAATGGAACTTTGTAACTGAACAAGAAATTATGTCTGTTTACAGAATTAAAGAGAAAGCATTAGCACAAAAATCGAAGCAACTTTAACAAGTTACATTGAAAGAAATGTTTAATAAAGTAAACAAAAAAATATTAAGCCTTTTTTTTTTTGTAAATTTTGACACCTGTTAGACTATAAATGCTTCATTATTTCAGAAATCATGATTTCATATTTTTAATTTTTTAATTCCTACATGCCATTTTATAGATTTAAATTGATGATATAATATCTAAAAAAATCAAAAATTCGGAATCGCCGAAATACCGATAAGTTCGGATATCAGACTTTTTACTGTATCAGATTGCTGGTCATGTTGGTCAAAATCTGACCATTGTCATCCAAATATGGAACTGATGTGTCCAGGAAGGATGAATGAAGCAAGCTTCACAATTTCAGTACACTGGTATTTAAGAGGAGAGACACAGCTTGCGACCTGTAATGACATTATAGCCACGCTGTATGATGTGGGTCTGTCAGCAAGTATAATGAGACACTGTTTGGAAGATCATGAGATAGATCGTACAGCAGTTGCTACTTTAATGGTATAGCATACACATCTGCAGCTATAATGGTGTACTAAATAACATACATCGACACAATGAATGACATGATATTGCCTTCTCAGAAGAATTCCACTTCATCATGCAACATCATAATGGATATGTATGCATATGGTGCCATTATGGAAAGTACTCTTTGGAATTTTGCCTTATGAGCCACCAAATAAGTCCATGAGTTATGGCATATTGGTATATTTGGTCACTTCTAAAAAACTAAAATCTGAGAGACCATGATATACCTTTTCGTGGAAGATATGTTAGATATAACTTACAATTAAATTATAGCCTATTTTAATACCTATGAATCAATCAAAGTTTTATCATTTGAACTTAGGTTACAATTATACATTTATTAAATAAATAAACAACAATTCCTTTAATTTAAAAAATATGCAACTATTAAAACAGTTCCAGGTCAAATTAAATTAATAATTATAAGTTAATATTACAGGTCTTTTCTGCACAAGATGTCTTTTGATGCAAGAGAAAATCTCTACACTCAGAAGTTCATTTCACAATAAATTTCCATCCGAATTTGATTTGGAACCAACTATTAATTTTAGGTGTAAATCAATACAATGTTTAAGAAATTTCTTTTTTCTGGGCAAATTTTTACAGAAATTCTATAAAAAATTCCATGTGGCAATAAAATAATTTAACTGTTGATAACTTTATCTAAAGCTATCAGTGCAGTGTTCAATATGGTATTAAAAATTTACTTTTATTTATTTTTCTATAGACTCATGAGCAGGTTCTTCATCACATTCCATTTATATTTTATACTCTTTGGTGACTTTAATATTAGCTATATGTTTAAGTTTCTCATTACATCTATTTCTGCCATAACAGACAGTTTTTTCTATAATTGTTCAAATCAGAATAACACTTTTTTAGCATCTGGGTCAATTTAATTAAGACAATATTTACTATTTGAATAATTTTATTTACAACATTCATCTGGAAGAGAATATCATACCAAGTTATTCAAAATGCAATAAAACTGAAACCAGTTAACCATCTTTCAAGTATTATTGTCTTGTGGGAAGTTATTAGGTCATTCTTTTCAATTTCATTAGACATAGTAACTAATGCATAATTAATATCACAATATAGTAGTATTCAAATGCTTTATCAATTCTGACTTCTCAAACGAGTTATACTCTATTTTTTAAGCTATAAGTTTTTTAATGATCGTTAAAAGTTCAATATCTTTACTGATGGTGAAAATATTGAAAACAGCAATTGCAGAACTCAAAAGTTTGATTTTACAGATTACTTTTCAGAATTACAGAATTATTATCTTAAAACAAAACAAAATATCATATGTTGGCATGTTTAAACTATGTCTAAACATTAATAAGTTTTGCCTGATCAAATTTCCCTTCTTAGTGTTACCTCTTGCAGGCTTGCTGTATTTTCTAAGATTGATGTTCAGATGTATTATAATGAAAGAAAGGTCTGTAGTGCAACATGGGCATGCAAATTTCTAATAATTCTTAAAATTTAAGGATGCTTTTGTGAAGTTTTTCATGTTTTCAGTTTTATTCAATTCCTCTTTCCAATCTTATTCATCAAGATTATTGTTAGAGTCATAAAAAAGAATTGACTCAGTTCAGTGAGTGAATGGCTCTCATATTATTTTATAAAAGAGCAGTTTTGCCTACCTCTACTGCTGAATGCATGTTAAGTATCAAACACACATGAACTATTTTATTTAAATGATGGTACAAGATGCTAAAATGACATGTGACTTTCCACGATATAAAGTATAATATAAATTTTTAAATGAGATTTTTAAAAAGAATATTTACTAATCTATTGTATATTTCAATCATTTGTTACATTTTAAATAATATTAACAGATTTACACACAAAAGACGATAAGCAAATAAAATAAAACAAAAATAATGAAGTTTTGCAAAAATGGGTGCTTTTACCAGATTAATGAGCATCACTTGGGCCAAAAATAAATTCTGGTGTAAAATCAAACTAGATGGCAGAAGCCCTAAGCCTTATTAAAGAATGACTACTTTATTAAATCCAAAATAAATACTAAAGAAAAAAAAATCAGATTTTAAATTACTTCCAAAGGGGCACTTTGTTTTAACATTTTGTGTGTTACCTTTATTTATTAAATATCATTTTCTTCACACTTAAGCCATAAAATTCAGTTCAACAGCAATATCACAAAATAATTTTTAAATGAGCATATCTTTAGAATTTCTGATACACAGTTCCATGTGCTGGAGATGGAAAGGTTTTTTTTCCTCCCCTAGAATATTGCCATTGCTTGCTTTTAAATCATTGAGATTTTTAATCAAAAATTCATTAAAGTTTTACAAAATATGAAATAGATAATAAAACAAATTCCACATTTGGGCTTCCAGATGCCCATATTCGGGTGGAGATGTACGTTATTCAAAATTGGATAGCTCTAGGTACTGTTGTTTTACACTTAGCTGATGAGGGTTGTTGACCTTCAAAGCACTGGAATGATTTGAAACGTTTGTAGAAAACACTTGTCATTTTACTATAAAGAAACTCTGGAGTAATTTTGAATGGCTAGCACTAGACTTCATTTTTAAGCACTCACAGCAATCTATGAGCAATCTTTTTTTTCTTTTTGTTGTTGTTCATTTTCATATTGCTGTTGAATTACTTATTAAATCACCGGATATGATGGATTAAATTTTGAATGAATTTTGATTTTAAACATTTAAAACTTGTAACATACTTGTTTTGGGCACGATTTGGTGTAGTGGATTTGTTGATTCCAAATTGCACACACAGATTGACGGAGCCATAAATATCTTGAATATTTTCACATGAAGGCATTAATTAACTAATTCTCTTTCACAAATCATAGCCACAGTTGCGATGATAACTCTTTAATGAAGGTTACATCCATGTTGGCTTTTAAAAATACTGTCATGTTTTTAGCACACAGTCGCGATGGCAGAGTAGTAAGGCGAGAGGAAAGATAAGAATGAAGAATTGAACACTCTAGATTTCCATACCTTTATTCAGTTCAAATGGCCGATCATTTTTTCTTTAAATGAAGAACACCAAATTATATATCCATAGTGATTTAAATTAGGGTAATAGCCAAATTAATAATTTTGCATCATAACTGAACAATGAAAACAAAAAAGAGGACCAAGCGGCAAGAGTTCTAAGAGCATTATTGGGCAGCAGTCTGACAAAAAATGGTGAATTACGGTGTAAACAGAAGTCTACGGCCCTGAGGCCTTTACTTCTCACTTATTTCTCGATGTCGGAGGTCCTAAATACATCTTAAAAGTACAAACTCTTATTTACTTCCTTAGCGAAGTGTAGATGTGGCGCCCTCTGTTAGTCGCTGTAGAAATTATTAGATGAAAATGGTGCAACTATTGAAGGATAAGCAATGGCAATTATAATCTTTTTGGAAGTGATGGCAGGAACTTTTTAGAGATGGATAAACTATTGGAGATGATTGTAGAATAATTAGAATTTGCTGGAAAAATCGATAAAGTTGCAGATTAGATTGGCTGCATCCACCAATCACATTTGTTGGATATATCACGTGATACGTTTGTTTACATTTCTATACATACAGTTACTAAGATTCTTGGATAAATATAATAAAGCAGAAATACGAAAATGATATACAATAATACGTAGGAAAATAAAATTAATGTGCGTAAAGTCCAAATGGCGATACCAGGCACTAAATTATTGAAAAAACGCGTAAAGTCCTTGCTTTACCAAGCGTTGAATATATACATATTTACATGATGCATTTAATTTTTACCAGTTGTTGTTATAAAAGATGGATCTCAGTCTTTTGTGAGGCTGAGAGATTTTGTAATCATAGTTACCAAGTTTTCGAATAACAGGATAGTTGTGTGAATCAGATTTTGAATGGAATTTATTTGCTATTTTAATGATTTCATCGTTGATAGTATTGATTTTGATGCTATTTCTAATAACTGTGTTCCTGACGAACCATGGTGCATTAGTGAGGATGCGTAGATGCTTGTTTTGCTGAATTTGGAGTTTGATTCTATTTATTTTAGCTGTCGCTGCCCAGGCAGGAGCTGCATATAAGGTTATTGGTCTGATTGCTTGTAAACGCAGTAGCCTTTTGGTTGCAAGGGATAATTTAGAAAATCTATTAAGTAGTGGGTATAATGCCATAAATGCCTTTTGTGCTTTTTCTTTAACATAATCTATGTGGTTTTTGAAGGTAAGTCTTCTATCTAACAGGACTCCTAGATATTTGACACAATTATTAATGGGGATGCTTGCTTCGTTAATTTTAATTTCTTCATAGTTTCTTCCAGGGGTGTTCTTATTAAAGATGATGACAGTAGATTTATCCGGGTTTATTTTGATCTTCCAGGTGTTGAACCATCTATTTATTATTTCAGAAGCTTCTTGCAATTTAATGGTGGCGATGTTCGGATTAAGAGATTTGCAGAGAATAGCTGTGTCATCAGCATAACATGCAGTGATGGCACAGTCTATTATTGGGATGTCATTAATGAAAATATAAAAAAGGGTAGGCGATAGAATGGCTCCTTGTGGAGTTCCAGCGGAGATCTTTTTGATAGATGAGAATTTATTATTTATTTTGGTCTGGAATGTTCTATTATTCAGGAAATCTGCTATTAGTAAGATGAGTTCAGGTGGAAAATTGTTGTTGATGAGTTTGATTATTAAAGCTTGATGCCAAACCTTGTCAAAAGCTTTTTCCACGTCCAGAAAAAGGCCCACAACAGTTTCGTTTTTATTAAAACATTCTCCTATGTGTTCAACAAGTCTGGTGACCTGATGAACCGTAGAGAAGCCTGCTCTGAAACCAAACTGGTGTTCTTTGATGATATTATTTCTTGTGATGAATTCAGTAATTCTTTTAAGTATAATTTTTTCGAAAATTTTGGCGAAGGAAGGAAGTGGACTAATTGGTGTATAATTTTTAGTTTCTAAGTTGTTTTTCCCAGGTTTTTTAATTACTATTATAAGGGCGTGTTTCCAGTATTCTGGAAAGACGCAGAGGCGGAGACAGGCGTTGATGATGTTCGTCAGGAGAACTATGCTTTTAGTTGGGAGGTTCTTGATAGCTTTATTGGAGATTTCGTCGTAACCTGCCGACTTTTTTGGATTTAATTTGTTAATAATCTTTTTAATTTCTTGAGGAGAAGTAGGATTATTAGAGACGCAAGAGTTATTGATAATAAATTCAGTCACCTGACTGTGAATTGCTTCTTCGATTGGTTGGGAGGCGGAGTTAGAGGCGTTAACCTTGAATTGCTGTTCATAGTCTTCGGCGAAAATTTCTGTGATTTCTTCATTATTCAAAACCAAGTTATTACTTTTCTTAATAGGGCCTATTTTGTTAGGATTATTTTTAAAGGCTTTTGCCACTTTCCATACAGAATAATCTGTATGGGATAGACTGATAATAAATTGCTGCCAGTTTTGATCTCTATACTCTTCCATCTCTTTCTTGAGTTCTTTATGTGCTCTATTGAAATTTGCTTTATCTCTTGGGTGTTGCGTGTTTTGATAAATTTTTCTGAGTCTATTTTTGCTATTGATTTTTTGCCGAATTGAATGTGGAAGGGTAAATTTAGTTTCTTGCATGGCAGATTTAGAAGAATTAATAGCTGCTCGAATAGTGGCATTGAAATTATAAATAGCATTGTTTATATCAGATCTACAATTTAATGGCGGCTTGGCTTGAATATTTTCTTCCATAAAAGAATTAAATTTATTCCAGTTTATTTTCGAATTTAGTGGAGGGAGTCCATGGTGGAGGCCATACATTGTGAAATGGACTGGCAGGTGATCAGAGGATAGATTATTGTCAACATACAGAAAAGGAATCTGACTAATTTTGTCGGTTAGGAGTATGTCCAAAATATCTGGTGAGCCATTTAAAGTGGTGGGTATCCTGTAGTGGGTGTTACATAACATGCCAGAGTGTTCTCGAAAGTACTAGTCTAGGGGGAAGATCCTGAAATTGCAGAAAGTTAAATAGAGGTTGCCTGTTCGTGCAGAGCAAAGCCATCATATTTTTTATATTTTACACATATAATCCTCAAAGCATTACTATTATAACTATAATAGCTGTTGTTTTTTCCACTGAAGATTGAGATTAAAATCTGCCCAATCTGCATTAAAAAAATGCCTTTTCTTTCAGCTACACGAAAGAAAGAAATCTATTTAATGACATTTTAAAATAAATTCAGGTACTTTATATTTATTTAGTAGCATACATCAGCAAAAAAAATGAGCATAAAATAGTCATACTGCTAGAATTAGTTTCAGGAGTGTGCTAGAGAAAACTGTCTGAAATTTGAAAGTATTATTAACTAACAATAAATAAATTTAAAAGGAAAAAGCCACATTAAATGATACAAATAACATTAAAATAAATTAGTTAAAGACTAAAAACTGAAATACAATAATGAATGATATTTTGGCAAATACAGTTATATTAAATGGTTCATCTTAATGCCGCCAAATCCCATGTGTACTGTACACTAGTATCAAATCGAGTTTGCTTTATATGAGAATGTGAAGGTATTTTCTTTTGTTTACCATGCACTGCACATGCAAGTCTCTCGATTCTGAATTTTACTAGAAACCAAAGTTGCTGACTAGCCTCTAGACCCTGCAAAGTTTGTGCTCCAAGCATGCGCAGTAGGCATATTTTCAGCATGGTAACCTTCGACGCTTGGCGATGAATTCAGATTTCACATACGCATGGCACATACGAACCCTGCAAAGTTTGTGCTCCAAGCAGTGCTCAGTGCTTATACATACAAGAATTTTTTTAATGGCGACTAAAAGCGTGTGGGGAAATAGATGTTATTCATTTTTTCCACTCGTACTGATGTTTCTGAATTGCTTTAAATTAATGCTTAGGTTTATGTAACGTGTAATAATCGATTAACTTAACTGTATTATTTCATTTATTGATTTGTCTGATAAAATATATTATAGATGATTATACGTGCAGTAAATCAATAAAATATTTGTGTTTTCAAAACATTCTCTTTTTCTGAACACTTTTATTTTTCTAAAATAGGGAAATATTTTAATTTATTATTATTATTATTTTTAACCAAAATGCACGTAAAGCTCGCACTTGTTATTTTAAAACTATAACAAATAATACACTTAAGTGTTATGTTATAAGCCATTCAACCTTGAACTATTATTAATTCGCCAGTCGAACCATAATCTTTGGTTAATAACTAGATATTTTCCTCAAATTTAATGCCTAACCTGAGCCTGTGCCCTATGTATACCGAAAAACAATATAATATTTTGTAGAAGCGTAGTCAGGTAGTGACTATTTATAATGTATTAGAGTATTTTAAGCTAGGCACTGTATTCTTTTATGAGTATATATTGTATTCTATACAGTGGCTCTCAAAAGTGTTCACACAGTTATGAGTTTCAATCAAATATTACTTTGTTCATTAATAAAAATTAAGATTTGAGGATGAGCATTTTTAATAATATTTTGTAAATATCTCTCAGCAAAACCACATTTATTCTTTTATGAATTTAGTGAAACTTTTTTATTTTGTAAAATCAATAATCAAAAAGAAAAGTTACTTTACACAACTCTTTGTACATGTTAAAGAAACCTGCACATATTAGTAGTATTCCTGCCAGTTAATATTTTGTAGGAGATCTTGCAGTATTTATGATAGCTTTCAAACATCTAGGTACAGAGTTCACCAATATTTTTTTGGTAATATCTATTCCTCCTTTTTTCCTATTTTAACTATTTTTATTTTGGCGTTTGTCTTAAGGCTGTGTCTTCATATTGTAACCTCAAATTCTCTCCAAATATTTCTATTGGGTTTAAATCTAGTGACTGAGGTAGTGTTTTCAGAACTTTTGGACAGTTACAGGGACACACCGAAGGCAAATATTGAGAGTGTGTGCTTAGGTGCTTAGTGTGTGCTATCCTGATAAAAAATAAAGTTGTTTCTAATAACCAAATTTTTACATTTCTTAGTGCATTTAACTTAAATCTGTAATCATCACCAAGCATAATGCCAACATAAAAGATTACTATACTCTTTATTATTCAGTTACCGATATAAAAAAAAAAATGTTTAGGTATCACTGCATGAGTCATTACTCAAGCTGTCATGCGTTAATAAACATGCAGCAGTGAAAGCAAAATTTAATACATAATGATTTGCAATGTTGGGTCAG
>KK116315.1:0-13062 GCA_000611955.2 Stegodyphus mimosarum
GCGGTTCTCCTAAAGTTAAACCTAGTTTGTTTGGCCCAAGTGTACCTATGAGTTTGACATCTCTGATCTAGAGGCTATTCACACACCTACGTTGGCGCATGCGCACAATAAGTCCAGGTGCAAGCATTCTACACCGATCTGCCGTAAGGTGCACGCGCGCAGCTTTTTTCCTTTAAATGATCTTACACGTTTCAGTCATCTTACAAGTCTCTTTTAACCCTCTCTTATCTTCAGAATGAAAATCCGAAAGCACACACAATACTTGATATCGGATATTGTTTAACCTCTTCCCTTAGAACTACTAGAAATACAGGCTGACTCGTCAGCCATTTTGAAGCCAAACTTTAGGGTTTGAATTTAAGGTTGGGGCGCCTACTTCTGCTCTTTAGCGATCTTGGCTAAAAATTTATTACTTCACATTCTAGCGAATCTAAACTTCCGCTTTTGGCTTTACTCCCTTCTTTTGTCTGCAGTTCAGCTTCTTTCTCGTATTTTTTTAAATTGCCATATTTCTCGTAGGATTCAAGTTATTTTAAAAGTTTCTAAAACATTTTCACAAATGATATTTCACATTTGTATTATTAGTTAAAAATACTTTCTTTTTGACTTCCTTTACCGAATTTTCAATTTTTGTACACGCGTAATTTTAGGCATTTCAAAATGTATTTTTTGACAAGAGATTCCCCTCAGCCATAATCTTAATTTTTCATGAGGTTATACTAGTTTTCAAATCACATTTTCAAATTTATTTAACTAATTTTCTTTTAGAATTCAGTGCAATTTCGTGTGTTATATAAAAATTTTAAGCCTCTCAGTAGTATATTTGTATGATAATTCTTAATTTCTCAAGCTATGACCATTTTAGTATTGATGGAGTTAAGCATATTACTTTTATTTACATTACACATTAGAATATTTAGAGGACATTCAAGCTGTGGATACAAATTGGTATGAATACAACTTCAGTAATTTTTAAATTTCTAAAGTTTTCCTAAATTAACAACCTTAAGTAAGGGTAGCGTTTTCTTGCCCTCAAGTGGGTTGGTTTATTTACTTCCCTCGGCTTCACTCTCCTCATACTTAAAGGCTCCCTGGAGCCTTACTCATACTGGGATAGAAACGCCAGCTTTATGGCCACCGATGCTATTCGCGCCAAATTTAACCACGCATGCGCATTGAGTTGTCAGATCCACATCCGTCATTTGAACTGAATCGAAAACGAATCCTAAGTACGCGAACTGCCTAAGTCTGTTGCAGTGAGAAAAAGGCGGGTTACTGCGTTGGCGTAGTTTATCATTTTTTAATCTTTTGAAAGCTGATGACTTTCAAAAGATTAAAAAGGGTATTTATGGATATATATAAAAAAGGGCAGATTTTTATATTCGCAATTTTTATCGTTTTCCTGAACGGTCGGAGTAGTTTAAATGACTGGTTTTGTGTGGGGGGCAAGATCTTGTTTACATTTTTTGTACTTATAATACATTTAGATTCAAACATGTGTTTTGCATAATGAAGATTGTAAGTTATTCCTCTTTGAAATTTTTCGTCTGAGAAAAGATAATAAAAATTAGACTGAGTATTCCTGCGTAGAAAACTTAGACGCGAAATAAGTTAAAGGCAATAAAATCAACTATTAAATGAACAATTAATCATATAATACTGGTTATCAACAATTTCGTATGCTTGTTTAGTTTTTCTATGGAAATACTCGTCATTTTCAACATTGAAATATTAGTACAAACACATTAATAAATTAAATTTAAATAAATAATTGGCTGTAATTTAAAAGGCAAAATAATTTAATGTAAGAGATTTAGATTGAAGAATTTGCACACGCAAATGAATTATCAGATTTTATAAGGTTTTATTTAATAAATAACTTTGATTTTGAAATATGGCATTTGAACATGTGTGGACACTGAAAAAATGATGCATATATAAGAACATTATAATTTTCAATAAGTTTTCTTATTGAATAATAAATTTTGACAATTCTCTGCTATAAGACTAGTGTCTAAGTTTACATAAAAATTCCTCTGTTAAATGAAAGAATTTAAGTAATTTCTGCATCCTTTTTGGCAATATATTAAAGATTTTTTAACTAATTACACGTTCTCACTTGCTATTAGAACCATCATTAAATCCATACTTGATCTTATCTCTTTCTGAACATTATCATGTATATAGATTGACCTCGTCTTTGTAACTGATAGTAATTACTTGCAAATTATTCTGTTACATATGCACTATACATATTTTGATGAATATTTAGTGACACCATGTGTGTTGTACTTCATTAGCTAATTATTTTATTTGTTATACATTTTACTACTTCATTTTAAGGTAAAATACTACCTATTTGATTGCATTACATTATATTTTGGAATCTAGCAGTATTATCTATATTTATTTGATCGTATTATATATTGTGATCTAGCATCTTTACTGTCACATATTTCATTACAGCTACATTGTATATATTATTACTACACTGTATTTATATTATTGTTGTATCATAATTATATTATTGAGCAGCTGACCTGAGCGATTGATATAAATAATGTGTGATCATTATGATTTAAATTAGTTATGCATGGTTAAAACAAAATGTAATAATTAAATGTCATATATTTGTAAAATCATTTTATGAAACACATTTGTTGAACATAAACTGTTACTGAGCTTTATGTCAATAGTTTGCGTTATAAATTAGTACTTCGAAAATTTGACTGTTACTTATTGCTTTAAATTTTGTATTTTCTTTGAATGCCAACGTTCCCATTAACACACATTATTTTTAAATAATTAAATTAAAAATATGAAATAGAACTCAGACAATACATTCTGCAAATTAAATCATTTTTAATTAAGTAATAAAAAGATTTCAAATAAATATAATTTGTAACAAATGATAGGTATCTACAGTTTGGACAAAACCAATATTTGACTGGTGGATAAATTACATATTTTTACAAGTCTAGTTATAGCAATTAAGATACAAATCAGACTGAATACAATTATATTCTAAATCTTCTAAACAGTCACAACATTTCCAGCCCATGCAAACGATTGCATTTTTTAATTGCTCAGTTATCAGGAAAGCATCTGTTTGAAAACACTTTCGAATAGATTCAATGTTTACTATCTTATCTCTCATACTTTGCATAGGTACAATTTGTGAAGTTATAGATACTTCACCCTCTTCGATTAATTTGTCAGGAGCTGCTCGTTTTGGCAAATCTTGAATCCACAAAATTTAGTTCAATCTCATTTAATAATAAATGAGAATAATTTAGTTCAATCTCAAGTTCTTACTTATCCGTTTTGTTTTTAAATGTATCATCTCGCACCCGCACAATTTAAGGTTTCATTTTTATCTGCCGTCGGTTCAAACCAATAACAGTTTCAGTAACAATAACTCGCAAATTTCAGCAACAATAAGTAAGATTTAATTAACAAAGAAATGGCATATAAGGAAGATAAGCAGAAACTTATAAGATGATTGAAACGTGTAAGATCATTGAATCAAAAAATGTGCGCGCATGCACCTGTCTTACTTCAAATCGGCATAAAATGCTTGCACCTGGACTGATTGCATGCGCTAACGTAGGTGGTGCGAATAGCCTCTAGAAGCTATTCGCACCGTCGGTGTGATTAGCCACTGCGGCGAGGGAAAAGTATATAGAAGGGAGGAAATTTTGTATTCATAGAAAGAAGAGGAAAAGAAACAGAAAATTTTCCTAAAATACGATTGTTAATTAAATTTTTTATTTGGTACACATAATATTTATTCATTAATTTAACCCTCATAATTTATTAAAGCATTAGTTTAACAAATTCAGGCACACTGTATTTATATTAGCATATAATTTTAAGTGTGAGAACTGAAAGAGATACTAGTAACAAAGATAACAGAGCATTTATCTATCAAGATCCCGGAAGGGTAGCTCTTGATTGAGGCAAGGCCAACTAGATATCTAGCCTAGTTAGCTTAGTAACTAGTTGGCATTGATTGAGGTCGCCGCTTTTTCAGATGACCCAGACATTCCTTTCACCATCGATGGTGAAGAGCTGATATAACGAAGTGTCTACGGCTCTGTCTACCTGTCCGACGTCGGACGGTTAGCTCAAACCATGGCCAACTAAACCAACACCGATTCTACTAGTCTACACCGACTCTACTAGTCGGTGTTGACAAAACAGGCACAGGACAACTGATAGAAATGCGTTGTATGTTCTGAAGCTATCCGCTAACTTCTTACTGTATAAATAATTGAAAAATAAAACATATGCTCTAAGTCAATCTTAAATTATATTAATTTACTTTAATAAGTACAATTCAGAATAGCGTATATTTTTTAGATGCAAGCAAGAAGCAAAGTAGCTGGTGTTTATATATGAAACAAAAGTGGGATAACTTGAAATTTCATGCTTTCTTTCTCAATAAAAACAGTTTTGTTAAATAGAAAGGCACAATTTCTGACTTTAACGGATTCATAGTTTTTAAATTTTGCGTATAACAACACAGAGTTCGTTTCTGATAGATTTCTGCTCATTTTAAACATTGCAAAGTGCAGCAGAATTGTAGCGTCATCTTGCGGCCAATAGGAGTTTCACGAGGGCTACCGAAAACACAAAAAAATCTTTTCACACTGGCAGGCCTTGAGTTTAGCTGGCCATTCTGAAACACATCAAAAATGCTACATGGCCTACTAGTTGCGCAGAGACACTTTTGTGATTTCTACGCATTCCGACCAGTCGTGAAGAGATGTTTGTTAGTCCGAAGGGGCTTTGTCCCTGAAGGACTATTGCTTTCGTTTTGCGATTTTGCGTCGGAAACATTAAAAGTCTGTATCACTTTTCAAACTGTTGCTACAAAATATTGCAGCCCTGTATTATATTAAAAGAAATTAAATAATGAAGAATTTGTATAAGTGTACAGTCGGTCACAAAAGTATTTTAACACCGGTACCCTATCAGAAACTTTACGAGAACCATCAAGATTAGCTTTTTAAATATTTTTTCAATCTTTACAACCTTTAATCATAAATATTTCCAACTATCAGGTCAGAGACAAAAATACATATTCTTGGACTCTTTTATGGGCGATATCTCTTAAACCCATTCATTTTTGGCGGGGGGGGGAACCGAGAAGGAATGATCCATATTTGAACAAAATATTTTTTAAGAGAACTCACAGAGACCGGTTGGTATACAAAATATTTCCAAGATAAAATATTTTTAGAAACCAAAGTATTTTCAAAACTGAACTGAATCCTTTTGACTGGAAAAATATTTTATTAGATCTGAAATATATATATTAAAAAGGAAAAAAAAACCCACGACTCCCTTTTTGTTTTATAATGAGGTCTAATATTTTTATTACTTTTTGTATAGGATGAGGTCTCACTTTATTTTTTAGACATCACAAAAGTTAAATACATATAATATAATTATTATATATAATATATAAAAAATAAAAGAATTTTGTTAATCCAAAGGAACTTTTGTTTTGGTATTCAAAATAAAAAGATTACACCCTGTTGCAACTTTTATGGTATAGAGGGCGCTGTTACGCCAAACGAATATTGTGTTTACATTATGTAACTGTTTCGTTCGCCGTTGCGATGCTGCTGTATTACAGTATATCTTGTTGGTGTTTTTTATTAAAATATAAACCAAAAATGTCGTCATCAATTTTGTGTACCAAACAGGATCAATTAACCACCGATGTGTTAACTCGTCGAAACAAAGGTAGCATTCGTATCAGAATTGTCAATTGTTGTCTTCGCCTTTGGAGTTTCGCATTCGTTTCGTAGTTCGTTCGAAATATGTGGTGACATCGTCCGGGAACGTCGCTTGGTGGGGTGAGTAAATAGTTTTGTTGAAAATTTGTTTGAATAGAATATTTCGTAATTGTTGAAGTTTTGAAGTAGTAAAGTTATTTGATGTCGTTGATCTTGTTTTGGTTAAAAATTTGAAACTTTTGTTTTCGTATATACTGAATGTTTGCATTTATGTTTAGAAAGTTCGAATGTATTTACAAGTAAGAATCTGTTGTATTTTCTTAGAATTTGGTGTTAATGCTGAAAGTGTGATTTGTTGTTGAAAATTACAATTTGTTTTCTTAGAATTCTATAATTAGAATTTATTTATTGTTAAAGTATTCGAAGGGTAAAATTTGTTGCTAGAAATTGTGAAAATGGCTAAATTGCTAAAGCTGCGAACTAAGCGTGACACACATCGAGAACAAACTCTAAAGTTAGTAGAAAAAATAAACAAATATTTGAATGAATCGGATATCGACATAGATGTATGTGATTCATATTTAGAACAGTTGAATAGTAAAATCGAAAACAAACTCTAAAGTTAGTAGAAAAAATAAACAAATATTTGAATGAATCGGATATCGACATAGATGTATGTGATTCATATTTAGAACAGTTGAATAGTAAAATCGAAATTGTTAACATACTAAATAGTGACATTGATGAATTGTTGAAGGAAGAAAGCGAAATTAAGGATGAAATTAGGTCGGTAAATGATTATAACGAAAAAATAATACCAGTTAAAGTAAGATTGCAAAATAAAATTAAATCAATCAGAAAAGTTCCATATCAGCCATGCGCACAAACATTAAATCCAGAAAATGTTCGTGTAGAAAATAAAACTGTGCATTTAGAAAACAGAACTAAACTCCCTAAACTTTCGCTTCCTCGATTCTATGGTGAGCCTTCAGAATATTTAGATTTTTGGAATCAGTTTGAGAATTCTGTGCATAATAATTCTAATTTAACTGATGTTGACAAATTTTGCTATTTAAAGTCGTTGTTAGGTGGTAGAGCCCTTGCTAGCATTAAAGGCTTCTCAATTACTCCAGAAAACTATAAACAGGCTGTTAAATTAATTTCCGAAACATTTGGACAAAGAGACATTTTAATAAATGCTCACTTGTCAAATTTATTAAATCTAACTTCCGTAAAATATGCTTCTAACATTCAGGCTCTTCGAAACCTTTACTTTGAAGCCCAAACTCAAATTAGATGTTTAGAGGAATTGAATGTCAAATCGGAAACATACACAACAATGCTGACTAACATAATACTAAAAAATCTGCCAGGAGAACTGGCTCTTGAATTTTCGAAGCAAAATATAAATAATTGTCATGATTTACGGGAATTGATGAAGTTTTTACATAATGCCATAAGTGCAAGAGAAAAAGCGTTCCGTATTAATTCCAATAATGTATCTTCATGTAATAATTTTAATTCTAACCAACACAAACAAAATAATTTTCGAAACCAGAAACGGGATTTCCCTCGGAGTCGTAGCAATCAACACGCGTCAGTAACAGAATTTATGGCGAAAACTTCTCAAGTTTGTTTATTTTGCGGTCAAGGTCACTGTAAGACTGAATGTGAAAATATGACGGTGCAACAAAAAAGGGATAAATTAATTAAGGAAAAGAGATGTTTGTTGTGTTGTAACACAAATTGTTTTGTGAAAAAATGTAATGCTAAACAGTGTTCTTTCTGCTCTGGCAGACATGCCAAAGCTATTTGTTTTAAATTTGAAAACTCTAGCAAATGTAAATCTAATTCGAATCCGGAAGATGAAAAACCAAAGGAAGTGGAAATTCAGCCTACTATTTCGAATTCAGTTGTAAATGATAGGAATGTGACTTTATTGCAGTGTGTGAGGACAGAAATTATTGGTCGTAAATCATCAGGTATAATTATTGCAATGTTTGATAATGGGAGTGAAAAGAGTTTTATTAAAAGAAATGTATCTATGAAGTTGGGATTAAAATGTCTAGGGTCAGAAACATTAAAGATTTATTCGTTTGGAGCAAAGGATCCTTGGTTGCAAACTTGTCGCAGAGTGGAAGTGAGATTGCGAAATATCTTGGACGGAAATGAAGTTGTAATACAGGCTTTGGAAACAGATGAAATTTCGAGGGCTACGATTAATTTGCCGAATGAAAGTACGAGGGCTGAAATGGCAGCTAAGGGATTCACTTTAACGTGGGGATATAATCAAGTCTTCGATGATAATGAAATTTCCTTGTTAATAGGTTCAGATTTTTATTGGAATTTGACAAAGGGTTTTGAAAGATTAAATACGTCATTGGTAGTTGTAAACACTGAACTTGGATGGTCCTTGCAAGGAAATTGTGATGATCTGAGTAAGACTGCTGTTGTAAACGTAGTGTTGGGTGATCAAAGCACTGTATCAGCCGAACTCAGGCGTTTCTGGGAACTAGAAAGTTTAGGTATTACAAACAAAGAAACGGAGTGTTTGACTTTAGTGGAACAAGAAATACTTGAGGAATTTAATAACTCTGTTGGGTTCGTAGATGGAAGATATTGTGTAAAGTTGCCGTGGAAACCAGGTATGCAGGAGAAATTGGCGAATAATAGGGAAGTGGCTCGGAAACGTTTCGAAGGTCTGGTTAGGAGATTTAGAAATGATATAGCTTTTTTTGAGGATTATAAAAAGGTAATTGATGATTATCGTAAGGAAGGTATCATTGAGAACTCATCGTCAGATATTAAATTGTCATGTTCTGAGCAGTCATTCTACTTACCCCACCATGCGGTCATTCGCGAGGACAAATCTACTAGTCGACTTAGAATCGTGTTTGATGGTTCTTCTCATGAAGGAGGACAACTTTCGATTAATGATTGTTTATTCAAAGGACTAAATTTATATCCAAATCTATTTGAAATGATCTTAAAATTTCGTCAAAATACAATCGACTTCACAGCCGATATAAAGCAAGCATATCTACAAATTTTAATCGATCCTAATGACAGAAAATTTACTAGGTTCTTTTGGACTGATGATATCGGTTCTAATGCATATCAAGAAATGAACTTTAGTAGAGTTTTATTTGGACTGAAACCAAGTCCATATTTATTAGCTGCAACTCTGAAATATCATTTTGATAAATGTAAACAGGAATTTCCCGATACTTGCAAATTATTGTCAGAATGTTTTTATGTCGATGATTTGGTTGGAAGTGAAGAAGACTTGCAAGCGGCTTTGAAGATTACTACTGAAAGTGTGGAAATTCTCAAAAGAGGTAGCATGATATTACGAAAATGGAAAACCAATACCCTGAAACTTCGTGAGCTGTGGAAGGATGCTGAGGTCGACATGGATCAGGAGAAGAGCTCAGCTACGGGACTTAACTCACCATCTAAGGTGTTGGGTCTAGTTTGGGACCCAGATGCGGACAGCATATCTTTCAACGTGAAAGAACTATCAAAGTTTATCAAGAACGGAACTGCTTCGAAAAGGTTTATTCTTCGAGTAGTGGGTCATATTTATGATCCTATCGGATTTTTAGGGCCTTTTATTATAAAGTTGAAGTGCATTCTACAAGAACTATGGACTCATGATATGGACTGGGACGACAAACTTCCATCGTCACTGGATCACAAGTGGCAGTTGTGGTGCAGTGAAGTCGAACACTTAGAAGATGTCATGATTCCTAGATGTTATTTGTCAAATTTGAACTGTAAATTTATTTCATTTGAAATTCATTCTTTTTCAGATTCTTCTCTTTTAGCCTATGGAACAGTGCTGTATTTAAGAGCTATAGCTGAAGATGGAAGGATAAGTATTAGTTTTATTTGTTCTAAAAGTCGTGTAGCTCCTCTGAAAGGTCTTACATTACCAAGACTAGAATTAATGGGAGCTTTGTTATCCGCAAGATTAGCCCGTCAAGTAAGTAGATGTTTAAAATTTAATACATCTAGTTATTTTTGGACCGACTCGATGATTACGTTATATTGGATTAAGGGACAATCTAGTAAATACAAAACTTTCGTAAAAAATAGAATAGAAGAAATTCAATCTTTATCAGATATCAACAATTGGGCTCATTGTCCTGGAAAAGATAATCCTGCAGATATCCTGTCCAGAGGAATTTCTGCAGCAAATTTAGCTTCGAACCAGCTTTGGTGGCACGGTCCACCGTGGCTCAGTCAGTCATCTGAATACTGGCCAACTGAAAGGGAGAACTTAAAATCTACAGACGTAGACTTAGAGCTAAAAACGGAATTTGAAAAAACAGTGCAAAATAAATGTTTGGTAGAAAATTCTGAATTTATTTTAGATTTAAGGAAATATAGTTGTTTGTTAAAAGTACTAAGAATAACTGCACTTTTTAAACGGTTTGTTAATAAACTTCAAAAACGACAAACAGTTGCAGGTCCCCTCACAGCTGAAGAACTTCAAAATGCAAAACTAGGCTGGATAAAACATGAGCAAAACATTGAGTTTAACCTAGAATTACAGAACATTAAAAACGGTAAGTCGATTCCTAAAGAATCTCCACTTTCGAATTTAGCCCCATTTCTCGACAGTTGTGGTGTATTGCGCATAAAAGGAAGATTAGAAGAAGGAGAATTTACAAAGGATGAGGCTCACCCTGTGCTTCTTCCTAAGCAATCTAGATTTACAGAATTAATTATTATTCGAGAGCATAATAAAATTTTTCATGGTGGAGTGACATTTACGCTCGCCAAAATTAGGTCTAGATTTTGGATTCCACGAGGTAGACAGATTGTAAAAAGAGTGTTAGGTAACTGCTTAATTTGTCGAAAATATAAGTTGAAACCAGCTAAACAAATAACTAGTCAACTACCAAAAAATAGAATTACTGAAAACCCTCCTTTTACTGTAACAGGAATAGATTTCACCGGCCCAGTTTTAATAAAATCTGGAAATGATACGCCTCAAAAGGCTTACATAACATTATTTACATGCAGTGTAACTAGAGCTGTGCACATTGAATTAATCACAAATATGTCAACAAAAAATTTTATTTTGTCATTAAGGAGATTTTTAGCTAGGAGAGGAAATTGTAAAGTTATCATTTCCGACAATGCTAAGAGCTTCAGAGCCACTAATGAAATTCTGAAAGAATTTGCAAAAATTATAATCGATTCAAAATTAAAAGATTTCATTTCAATAAACGGCATAACTTGGCAATATATTGCGCCTTACGCGCCTTGGTGGGGTGGATTTTATGAAAGGCTTATGAAAAGCATTAAAGAACCTTTAAGAAAGGTTCTCGGAAAGGCTCTTCTTAACTTTGAAGAAATGATGACTATTCTGTCAGAAATTGAGTTCTAAATCACAGACCTCTTACTTATGTCCACAATGAAATAAAAGAGCCACAAGCTCTCACACCTGCCCATTTCTTGTTTCCAAGGCGAGAAAATGTTTCTTATCCTGTACATTTCGCCGACCTTTTCAGGAATGAACCATTTAACAGGCAGACGTTGACTAAAAGAAAATTGTATCAAACTAACCTTTTGAAACAAATTTGGAAAAAATGGAAGGAGAATTATCTCCTTGAATTACGTTCTGCGCACACTTTTCTAAATCCATCTCCTGAAAGGAATCTTAAAAAGGGTGAGGTTGTATTGCTGGAGGGGTCGACGAAATCAAAATTATTATGGCCCCTTGGAATTATAGAAGAAGTTTATAATGGTAGAGATGGGTATGTGCGATGGGTTTGATTCGTAGTTCTCAAGGACTTTATCGGAGACTCGTCCAACTGATCTATCCTTTTGAAGTTTAACAGTTATGTATATTGTGTGTTTGTGTCATATAGTATTAATTTGTAATATCATTTTAAGTATTGATTTGTGATTATATGAACATTTGTTATTGATGTGTAAATTTAGTGTACTCTTAACAGAGTACAGGTGGGGTGTGTTGCAACTTTTATGGTATAGAGGGCGCTGTTACGCCAAACGAATATTGTGTTTACATTTTGTAACTGTTTCGTTCGCCGTTGCGATGCTGCTGTATTACAGTATATCTTGCTGGTGTTTTTTATTAAAATATAAACCGAAAATGTCGTCATCAATTTTGTGTACCAAACAGGATCAATTAACCACCGATGTGTAAACTCGTCGAAACAAAGATAGCATTCGTATCAGAATTGTCAATTGTTGTCTTCGCCTTTGGAATTTCGCATTCATTTCGTAATCGTTTCGTAACACACCCCAAGAGAGTTGAGGAAATAAAAACAGGTGAAGTAAATTACCGCAAGGTAATAAAAAATGCAATTTTCAACTCTCTCTTACGTTATCACCGCAAGGTTTCCAAAAGAGTTGAGACAGGTAAAGTAAATTACGTTACCACAGCACATGAAATACAAATTTCAACTCTCTCTTACGTTATCACCGCAAGGTTTCCAAGAGAGTTGAGAAAAAAAACAGGTAAAAGAACTTACTCTATCACTGCAGAGTTTCCAAGAGAAAAAACACATTCAGGGCTTCAAGAGCTGAGTTTATATCGATGGGGAAATTCTTTTCGAAACCATATTTGACCTTAAAAAAAACTTTTTGTCTAAAAAAATGATGTCTTACCATCCAATGTTTCTATGGGAAAACTTTGGATAGTTTCAGTAGTAAGACATCATTTTTTAGACAAATTTTTTTTCGAATAGATCTATATAAATAATTGCTCAGGTCTTAAAGAGTTATGAAAATTTTGGAAACTTTTCGTTTCTTCTGGATAACATAATTCTTTTTGGGAACCCATTTTGGGCATCTATATAAATAGTTCCTTTTCAGTAATTCTTTTGGTGTTTTCTCCTACTCGCAACGTTTCCACGTAAAAAAACTTACTTTATCGCCGCAAGTTTCCAGGAGAACATATTCAGGTCTTCAAGAGTTTTTAAGGTCTTAAAGAGTTACGAAAATTTTGGAAACTTTTCGTTTCATTTCCTTTTGGATAACTTGTTAACATAATTCTTTTGGGGACCCATTTTGGGCATCTATATAGATAGTTCCTTTTCAATAATTCTTTCCGTGTTTTTAGAAAATCCTTGGAAAACCCAAAGAAAGTTACATTTTTCTTTTGAATCGGGTTTTAACAAGTGTTTGATAGCTTCGTTTGATAAACCGTTTTGGGGGGGGGGCTTGTCGAGTTACTTTACTTCAAAATAATGACAAAGAAGAAACGTTTCGAAAGAAGATCTGAATGGTTTATACAGAAAGTTTTATATATTATAATATATATTATATAAAAAACTTT
>KK116315.1:13156-35329 GCA_000611955.2 Stegodyphus mimosarum
TCATTTTATATTGTCATTAGACATAAAATAAACAAGAAGTTTATATAATATATATTATATTATATGTATTATTAGTCCAAAGCTTCCGAATGGACTTTCGTTTTGCGTCGCTTTTCAATTTACTGCTTATTTTTCTTTGTTGGAATTGTCTTAGGTTGGCTATTAGGTTGGGTTTGAAAAAAATGAAATGATTGAAACAGACTTTTTTTGTAATCCTTTGAAAAGAAATTTTTGGTATCCGATGAAAGATATTTAGCCCAAAAGCTGATTTTTTTGAGAAAAATATATTCTTGGAAAAAAACGTTTCGGGGATCCATTTTTTGTTTCGATTTGACCGTTACTATATTTTTTTAAAGCCAAAATATTTTCCACCTTTCAGGTTAAGAGCTGATTTTTTGAAGTTCGATGAAAAATATTTAGATGGGGCCAGAATCTTCAAAAAAAAATTTATTTCAACTTAGATATATTCTTGTAAAAATGTTTCTGGGGTTTCCGAAAAATGTGAGGATTATCCATTTTTTGGGGTCTGTTACTATACAAAATATTTTTAAGACCCATCAGGTGATCTGAGCACCAACTGTTTGTATAGATAGTGAATTCCTTTCGAAACCGACTGGAAAAGTTTAATCAGATCTAAAACACGTTCGTAAACAACCTTATATTTAGATGGGGCCAGAATCTTCAAAAAAATTTACACTGGTGTGCAAAAATTAAGGACGAAGTCGAAAAATTAGCATATCAGCTGTACGAAGAGGCAGAGCGTACAGAAAGACCAATCAGGAGATTAAGTAAGGTGATGTACGGTAGCACATGCGCAGATATCCCGAGGTCGAATCGTTGGGAAGTTGGAGAAAGGCCGCAGTGTGACACGTGTGGCTGCCGAGTTCGGAATTGCTCACAGCATCGTTTCACGACTTTGGGGACAATTTCAAACTACAGGAACAGCTATCCGGGGGTTTGGTATTGGTCGTCCACGAAGAACCACACCCGCAGATGACCGGTATTTTGCCTTACAGGCCAGAAGAAACCGGCGGCAGACAGCAGGAGAAATCGCTAGACACACGACACAGGCGACTGGACGACCGATATCGCGTTTTACCGTGGCCAGAAGACTGCACGGTGGTGGTCTGTTTGCACGACGCCCTGTACGGTGTGTACCTCTAACGCCTGTCCATCGGAGAAGGCGTTCTCTGTGGTGCCGGGAACACCGGAATTGGAGAGACAATGAATGGGGACGAGTACGCTTTACAGATGAGAGCAGATTTAGTCTGAGTTGCGATTCTAGACACATACACATCTGGACAGAGCGGAGAACACGCAATAACCGCTTCAACATCATCAAAAGGGACTGTTTTGGAGGTCGCGGAGTTCTCGTTCGAGCAGACATAATGCTTGGTAGCCGGACCGACCTTCATATCTCCCAAGGAGGTTCGTCACATGGGACTGCTATTGTAACGAGGTTCTTCTTCCTTACATGCGTCTTTTCACAAGGGCTATGGGTCCTCAGTTCCTCTTCATGGACGACAGCGCTTCACCTCATCGCACAGTTACTGTCGAAGAGTTACTGGAGAGTGAAGATATTGAACACATGGATTGGTCGGCAAGGTCTCTGGATCTAAATCCCGTCAAGCATGTGCGGAACTTACTAGGGAGACGCGTGGCAGCACGTAACTTATCGCCAGTAACGATTCCGAAACTGCGATTAAAGACCGGATGTTTCTCGCTGGACACCCATCACAGGGATGTTTCTTTCTTCAGTCGCATTGCGCTCCATGCTACTTTTTCAATAAAGCTTCTTTTTATCCCCCTGATTTCTCTTTTAGTTAGTGTTGCTTATATTACTCATATCCTTAGGTATTGGGGATCTTACGGTATTAAATGTGTTGATTTGGAAAGCTTTTGTACAAAGTTATATTGAAAAAACAGTCTCGTCCTTAATTTTTGCACACCAGTGTATATATAATAATTATATTATATGTATTTAACTTTTGTGATGTCTAAAAAATAAAGTGAGACCTCATCCTATACAAAAAGTAATAAAAATGTTAGACGTCATTATAAAACAAAAAGGGAGTCTTTTTTTTTAATATATATATTTCAGATCTAATAAAATATTTTTCCAGTCAAAAGGATTCAGTTCAGTTTTGAAAATATTTTGGTTTCTAAAAATATTTTATCTTGGAAATATTTTGTATACCAACCGGTCTCTGTGAGTTCTCTTAAAAATATTTTGTTCAAATATGGTTCATTCCATTTCTCGGTTCCCCCGCCCCGCCAAAAAATGAATGGGTTTAAGAGAGATCGCCCATAAAATAGTCCAAGAATATGTATTTTTGTCTCTGACCTGATGGTTTTAAATGTTTATGATTAAAGGTTGTAAAGATTGAAAAAATATTTAAAAAGCTAATCTTGATGGTTCTCGTAAAGTTTCTGATAGGGTACCGGTGTTCAAATACTTTTGTGACCGACTGTATGTATGTTTCTCGCATCGTGATAAAACGACGGTACCTAAAGGCATCGAATTTTGAATGCCGTAATCCTGCTGCGAATAGAGGCATCTGGAAGCCCAAATTTGAAATTTGTTTTATTAACGATTTCATATTTTGTAAAACTTTAACGAATTTTTGATTAACAAACTCAAGGATTTCAAAGCGGGCAATGGCAACGTTGCACAGAAAAAAAAAACATTTTTATCTGTAGCGCGTGAGACTGTGTGTAGGTAATTCTAAAGATATGCTCAGTTTAAAATTATTTTGCGATATTTTTTTAACTGAATTTTATGGTTTAAATGCGAAGAACATGATATTCAATAAATAAAAGTAACATACTAAATGTTTAAAAAACGCCCCTTTGGACGTAATTTAAAATCTGAAACCTTTCAGATTTTTTCATTTTTTTACATTTGCGCTGATTATGGGAGGTTTACTTGGTTTTCCGTGTGAAGCTAAAATAGAGAGAAAAAGCTTATTTTATTCCGTTTAATGAACAATTCCTGTCATTCTTTGATAGATATCTAAAACTACAAAATAAAGAACTATAAGTACCGGGTGGCCATAATTAAACAGTGCTCACAGTGTTCTGTAGCGCGATTTATTTGCGAGAATGACGCCACATTTTGTAGGAAGATTAAACAAGACGGGGGAGGAAGGATTCCGCGAAAAAACAAATTAGTTCCAAAAGTCACCGCTAGGGGAATATTTGGCGCTGTGTAATAGAAAATAAAGTGTTAACAAATGCAAATCAATACGGAAATTACCTTTTATTTTGCATTCAAATGAGGTTCAGTGTGGCTGCCGTTGTTGTGGACCACATACTGCATTCTGTGCACAGTATGCAGAACAGCAGAAAGTAACATGTCTGCAGGAATCTCCCGTACAGTCCGTGATATGCTGTCCTTCAACGTAGCCAGGTCCTGGACCACTCCTTGATAGACCATGGACTTAAGGTAACCCCATAGCCAGAAGTCGCATGGGGTAAGATCAGGCGACCGAGGTGGCCATGCAGTTAGAAAGTAGCGGCTAATGACTCTTTTTGTTGTGAATTTCTGTCGTAGCATCTGTTGCACCCGTACAGCAACCTGTGGAGGGGCTCCATCTTGCATGAAAATGATTTCCCCCAGGCATTGTCTTTGCTGAAGTGCCGGAATGACAAAGCTGTTCAACATGTGGCGATGTTTATCTCCGGTAACAGAACAAGTTTCCGGTCCTGTCGGGGTGATGTTCTCATAGAAGAAGCGCTAGAAGTGGCAGGAATATTGTCTGGTCCCCTGTCGACAATCGCCGTGGCAACTGCTTCAATTGTATCCTGTGGTACAGGTTTTTGTCCTCTGCCTGACTAAACTTTCAGAGAACCTGTTTTCTCAAACGTCGCAACCATTGCTTTTAGCCCACTACGTGACACAAGACCGTTACCTTCACGCATTTTTTTGTGCGTTCTAAAAGCACGAAGAGCGGCTGAGGCGTTGCACTGGTTGAGGTAAAAGAATTTGACCAGTAACGCACGCTCGACTAAAGAAGGAGACATTGCACATAAACTTTCGGTCCGATTGATTCGAAACGTAACACATTGCCTTTTAAAACCAAGCAGCTGGCACTGTGCCAATGGATGTAACGTGAAATTTGAATAAAGAACTTCTTCTTCTACTCAGCATACGTGATATTGCAGATCACTAGACTTTATCGGTGTTTATGTAGATTTTACGCTTTTTTTAAAAGTGTTGCCATATTGCACTTGAACTAATTCAGAAAATGTGCATAATAAAATGTAATTTTATTCCGTATTAATTTTCATTTGTTAGCACTCTGTTTTCTATTACACAGCGCCAAATATTCTCCTAGCGGTGATTATTGAATTAATTTGTTTTTTCGCGGAATTCTTCGTCCCCCGTCTTGGTTAATCTTCCTACAAAATGTGGCGTCATTCTCGCAAATAGATCGCGCTACAGAACACTGTGAGCACTGTCAGTTTAATTATGGCCACCCGGTATATCTAAATATTTTTTTGTTTTAAATTCGTAATAGGTGACCATTTTATACAGTTACGAAGTATATACAAATGATCAAATCTTTATACAAAATAAAGAACTATGAATATGTCTGAACATTATTCTTGTTTTAAATTAATAATAATTGGTAATTTTATACAGATATGGAGTTTACACAAATAATCAGAATTTCTTGAAATTCTAATCAACAGATTTAGATACATCATGTATACAATCAGTGAAATCATATTTTTATGAAAAGGAACTGAAAAATAAAATAATCTTAAAACTTTGTGTGCTTTTCTATCATGCCTAAGTAAATATTTGTATAAAATTCCATACAGAAGAGAGAGGGTTCAGGGGATTTCATAAGAGGAGTTTTAAGAAAAGCAAATGTAAACAAACCAGTCAGCTGTTTAAAAAGACAGAGAACTTGTTTCTTTTAATCATAATTATGTTTCTAGAGCAAAATTTTATGTGGGGTTTGTTTTAAAACTTTTAGAAGAAATCAAATAATATTGAAGCCATAAAAAAATTTGACTTTTGGATTTACTATTGGGTACCTGATTTAGAAAAAATGCAGTTGAGTCTCTTATAATTAATATTTAATATTGAAAAGAAGGAGGAGGAAACATACAAAATTATAATATAGATAATTCTAGGTATTTGTTTATAAATATATGTGACTGCATACACAACTTTGAATACAGAAAATAATTACTTACAAATGACTTATGCAGTATTTGTTTTATTATCATATCCTGCCCCATAAGCTCAAAAGTAAGACTTTGTACAGGAACATACAAAGTGAATTTTACCTCCAAACGTGTTTGATGGTATTGAAGTATGATGAGAGATGATTATTTTTGTCAGAAAAATGATAACATCATGAGTATTTTTAAACAAAAAGTTTTTCTCTAAAAAAATATCTGTATATTCAAAATTATTTAAGCAATAGATGACAGCATTATGTGTTGTCATTTATGTGAGCTTTGTCAAAAGAACTGATATATATAGGATCAAAACATCTAATTTCTAGTATAAGAACTGTACTTTGAATGTCCCTTTTTTTTCCCTTGTAAAATTTTAACTTTATACTACTCAGAGATGTGAAGTCTAATATACTACACAGAGATATGATTTCTAACAATGCTTGGCTTAAATGTAGTTTTTAATCAAAAATTTAAATATGGAAGTCTGAAATAATGCAATATATTTGTGTGCATATTGAGTAAAATATTAGTAAATTATACATTAATACATTATTAATCTAACATAATATATTTAAAAATATTCAGTTTAATGCAAATGTGTGAATCAATTTATGCACATAAATTTTAATGATTATAATAATTACTTAATAATTAAAATGACTTATGCGGTATGTTTTAAGTAAACAATAACAAAAAAAATGTTAACCTTTTTATCAACTTATCTTACACATGTAGATGTTATTACTATATTTTGCTTTATATAAGAGTAAACTCAATTTAATATAAGAGTAAATAATACACTACACCTATTAATGTAAACCATTTTTAGTACCGTAACAAATAATATAAGCAATATAATTTAATACTGTCAGTCTTCAGAGAAAAAGTGAGTTTTGTGAAGCCATTTAATGGAAAAAATCTAGAAAACAATTTTTGATGGTTCTCAAATAATTACAATATATACATGAGATAAATGCCATTTTTTTAACACCTTTACATTACTTTTAACTCATTTGATACTTTTTTACTACTTTTCAAAACCTTGTAATACATGAGAAATTAATTTCAGGACAAACACAATTCTAGAAATATTGCTAACTGCAATGAATCAGCACACAGATGGGATTATTCCTGAGAATCATAATAATACCTTTCATGACCTTTATTTGTTAATATTTTTTTTAAGTTACCAGTGGGCTTATACCTAGAAAGGTTTCTAATACAATTACCAGACTGGCATTTTTAATGATCTTTTCACAATTGATAATTTTAATTATTATTCAAATGAGAAGTTTTTTTTATTTGTTTCCAAAATAACAGCAACTTCCTTAGTTTAATTTTTTTAACTGGTTTGTGTGGTCAACTCCTAAGAATTTTTAATGATTTTTTTTTATGTCAAGACATTAATTCTTCTGTAATTATTTGTTTTTAATTTCTCTTTTGAGAAGTTTTCTACATCTTAACTTAATAGCCTTAAAATTTATGATTAACATTCAAAATCTAATTCCCATCTTAAATTTCAAGGTTTACCTGGATTTATAACAAGTGTATTATTTTTAAGTAATTCAAAAAACTTACTGCTTTATATCTTAGATCATGATAATGTTAAGAAATTTCTTTGTACAGCTTATGTACATTTTAGTTTTATCGTATCATGCCATTTGTGAAATATTCCTTCTCTCTGCTTAATTTTGCTCCCTATATAAAGATATTCAGTAAGTTTAAGCCTAAGAAATTTGTAGTAGATAAATGTCTAAATTTCCTTTCTGAATTTCCCACGCAGACTTCAGTGCATTTAGTACAGCAATCAATTAAACATTCAATTCCAACAGAAAAAATATTTCAGCCTTCACATAATCCTGAATATCATTCAAATCATCATCAGACTGCAGTATGAAATGTATAAATACTGCTTCAGTTTTTGAAACAAAAAAGAAATAATTTGAGGACAAGTCTGGTGAACATTGTGGATAGGGTACAAGCTGAAATTCTCATTCCTGAACAGCAGTCTGGAAAAATTTTAGTATGTTGAAGAGTTGTTATGAAAAAGCAGCATTTGTTTGCTGAATTTGCTACACAGTTTTACATTTATAGTTAATAGGAACTGTATTAAATTATTATGTCAAAAAATATGAAAGCTATCTGCCTAAGAGAAAATATACCTTTTTAACTGAACATTGTAATGGAAACTGGCTGTAATTCCCTTTATACATGAGGAAAAGAGCAAAATCTCTTCTGCAGTCAGGCTATTCGTTGAGATTTGAACTCTGATCGAATTACGAGCATTCTGCAGATTTACTGCTCGGCTGTTGATGGACCTTGTCCAAGTTGAGTCAACAGGTTAGCATAATAAATACCTTTTATCATAATATTATGTGGTCAATAATCAATAAGCAATGCTCTTCATAAAAAAAGCTAATCCTGTCTGATTTCTGGGTTTTGAATTTAGTAAGTATGTGAGTTCCACGCTTTTTTTTTAAGATCCGCTCATCAAAACAGACCAGCTGGACAATTATAGAGGGATATGCAGACAACGTCCCTATCTTCAGTAGGAAATCAAGTCGGAGTCACGGCTTTAATTGAGCTGAAATCTAGTCTAAGTACTTCTCAGTCTTTGAGCAGAAGTTGTAAGGTTTATATTTATTTTAACTAACATTTATTTTAAGTTCATATTCTTTTCCTGTTTAGCCTTCATTTTTCCCCTAGAAATGCCGTGCCAGAGTATGTAAATTGTAGTAGCACGCGCAGTTTATTCAAATTTAGCGGAAGCTAGTTGAGTTAAATAGTAGACGAAACGAGCGTGTAAAAGTCTTGCTTTGAACCTACGCTGGAGATTTTCCTTAGTAGAATTTAGATAGGCGCGTATTGGCCTGTGTGCCTAGCCTTGCAGAAGTGCTAGATTTCAACTGTTAAATCAGTAATCTTGCTGAATATCAGCGATAATTAAAAACGCGGTTAGTTAAGATCTCAGAGCCTCGTCGGTAGTGTTTGACATTTGTTCATCTAGTTTCTTATTTTCAGTTTTACCTTACTTTTAGTTCAACCGCCGAGTTGGCGCAGTTTGTGAGCGTCGAGTAGGCGCAGTTTTAATTTTAAAAGTACAATAAAAGGGTTTCAACCCCTTCGCACGTTTTTGTGACTCACTATCCCAGTGACTGACAAGTTGGGCCAGAGAGATCTTACATTTGGCGCCCGAAAATCTCACGAACTCGAATGGCCGATAATTTGGTGGAAACTCCTGTAGAATTTCAAGAGCAAGTTATGGCTAACCAGTTGGAAGGGTTCGGATATTTAATCCAAACTATGAGGGCAGCTATCAAGCCAACCGTCAATTTTGACGGAAAAAATTCTGTAGCAATATTTCTAGAAGGCCTGGAAAGCCATTTCCAGCTGTATCCTGTGCCCGAAAGGCAAAAAGTTGCCATCGCCACGTCTGCATTAAAAGGACAGGCCGCACTATGGTGGAAAAATATTGGAAAATTTTTATTAGGAGAATTTGGAGGTCAAGAATACACATTTGAAAATTTTAAAGAATCGTTGTTAAAAGCCTTTCCCATAGTGAAAGACCGAGCAAAGCTGGAAGCTGAACTTTACAGTTTTTATCAGCGAAACATCGAAGAGTTAACAGAGTTCATTTTACGAAAAATCAAGCTGGTAAATATGCTGTATGGGAAGAAACCCGATAATGAGGTAATTGAAATAATCTTACCAGATTACTACCTGCTGTCGAAGACTTTATGGAGACTTTTTGCAGGAACTCTTCGAGTTGGTCAAGTTCCAAAACCGACGAATAGTGGAAAAATCTAGAGGGGTAGCATATCCTCAAGGTTCCAGAAAACAGTTCTTAAACCTGGCGGCCGATAGGACGAAATACTCTTATGGAGGAAAGAGCTATCAAGCTAAGTCACTGAAGAACGAAGGTCAAAGCGCGAAGAAGAAATTCGAAAAAAACCGTCCGCGTACCCAAAAGGCTGAAGGTCAGAAGAAAGCTTTAAACGATTAGAGGGGCTTGTAAAAGTGAGGGTCCAGACTCCTGAAATTTCACAAAATCCCTCAAGAAGATACCTAAACACGGTTGTGATAAAAAATTCCCAGTTACCAGTCATCCAAGTCCTGGACCGCGAAGTCCCGGTAGAAGCGCTCGTGGATACAGGAGCCCAAGGAAATTTCCTGAGCTACAAATTCTACAATGCCAACTTTCATAGACTACGTTTATTTAAAAATAGAAACACAGAAATTATAGCCGCCCAAGGAAAAACATGTCAGTGTGTCGGAAAATTATCATTAAAACTGCAGATAAAGGAAGAAAACCTTAGAATATTATTTTTCGTGGTGAAAAATTTACAGAACCCAGTGATTTTGGGAATGGATTTCTTGAAGTCCGCAAAAGCCAGATTGGATTTTCAGGAAAATGCAATTACGCTGGAGATGCAAGGACGGGTGGTGGAGCCGGTAAAGGAACTTGAATTGGATTTAAGTCATTTGACTCTTGAAGAAAGCCAAGCTATTCAGCAGGGGGTGAGTACTTTTTCAAATTTGTTTTCAGAACGTCCGGGTAATTGTCAAATTGTAACCCATGACATACAACTAACATGCAATAAACCCTGTAAGGCCAAACCCTACAGGTATGATAAACAGAAAGAGCTCATTATTGAAGAGCATATAAACGAAATGCTGCAAAATCAGATTATTTCGCCAATAAACAGTGATTACGCGAGTCCAGTGGTGCTATGTAGGAAAAAGAATGATTTCCCGCCTTCTGATAAAAAAGCTTGGAGGTTTGCTATTGATTATAGAAAATTAAATAGCATTACAAAGTTCCCGGTTTACCCTCTGCCGGTGATTGAGGAAATAATTAGAAAGAATAAATCTAGGAGATATATGACTACTTTGGATTTAACATCGGGCTACTATCAGATAGCTATGAAACCAGAAGATATACATAAAACCGCGTTTATCACAAAATCAGGAACTTATGCATTTCTACGCATGCTATTTGGGCTGTGTGGGGCCCCGTCGACATTTCAGAGAGCTATGGACATTGTTTTAAAACCTGTCCTAGGAAAATCGACTTTAATTTATTTAGATGATATAATTATAACAAGTAGTTCGTTGGAGCAGCATATTAAGGACTTGCAGGAAGTTTTTTCTTTATTAAAAGAGGCCGGTTTAACAATTAACGCATCAAAATGCAAAGCGACAAAAGAACTTAAATACTTAGGATATAAAATTTCGCAAAAGGGCATAGAAACTCAAGATTCAAAGATAAAGGCTATCAAAAGTTTCCCCCCTCCTAAAACCGCAAAGAAACTGTCTTCTTTCCTCGGGTTATGCTCTTATTATCGATCATTCATAAAGTATTTTGCTAATATTGTAGAGCCGTTGTTAGTACTTAAAAGAAAGAAAAGTAAGTTTACATGGACAGCAGAGGCAAATACAGCTTTTGAGAAGTTAAAAGAAGCGCTCATCAATGCCCCTGTCTTGAAATTCCCGGAAGGTGACGAAAATTTAGAAATTGCAGCCGACGCTTCGGACTACGCCATAGGTGCAATGCTCATGCAGAAAGGGCATCCTTTAGCGTTTTTTTAGTAAAACATTAAACGCTACCCAAAGGAATTATACAGCGACGGAGCGAGAAACATTAGCAGTATTAATGGCTGTACAGAAATTTAGAGTTCATTTTGGCAAAGCCCCAGTAACAGTCTTTTCGGATCATGCGGCCGTTGGTAGACTTGACTCAGGAAAAAATCTAACGCCCAGGTTAATAAGATGGGCTCTAAAACTTCAAGAATATAACCTAATAATTAAGTATAAACCGGGAAAGGAAAATAATGTCGCGGACGCACTATCCCGAATAAAACTGGACGATGAAGGAAATGAACTCTTTTAAAACTTCAAGAATATAACCTAATAATTAAGTATAAACCGGGTAAGGAAAATAATGTCGCGGACGCACTATCCCGAATAAAACTGGACGATGAAGGAAATGAACTCAAATGCACTGTGTTAACTTCTAAAATCATAGATTCTCGAGAGACAATTATTGCTGAATTGAAAGCTGATCCTGAATTCGGAAATATTTACGCTTATTTAAAAGACCCTGATAATTTCGAAAACCCAGATGTGGCCGTAATAAGAAGTAGAGCACAGAACTATGAGATAATAGATAATTTATTGTTTTATACTAAATCAACAAACGAAAACTTCGAGTATAAGCCAGTCATCCCAGCCTCGCTTCGATTGAGCATTTTGAAGGAATTGCACGACGCGCCAACATCAGGTCATTTGGGGATCAGAAAAACAATAAAAAGGGTACGCGAGGCGATATATTTCCCGCAATTATACAAAATAGTAACTGCGTATGTCAGGTCCTGCAAGCAATGTCAGTTAATTAATGATATTAATTATAGCCCGGCCGGGTACTTAAATAGCATTCGCGCTACATTTCCGAATGAAATATTAGGCATAGATCTTCTTGGTCCTTTCCCCCAGAGTGAGTTAAATAAAAATCGTTATCTTTTAGTAATTGTAGATCATTTTTCAAAGTGGACAGAAATTGTTGCACTTAAACGTGCATCAGCGAAAACAGTTGCAGATGCATTCTTGCACAGGTACATTTTCAAATACGGTGCACCGATAAAAGTCATTAGCGATAACGGCAAATAATTCGTTAGCCAAATTTTCGAGAACATTTGCTCTGGACTTGGCATACGCCATATCCAGATGGTTCCGTACAGACCACAGGCAAACATCGCGGAAAGAGTTAATAAAAATATTGTAAAAATAATTCGAAGTTATGTTAGCACACATCACAAGCGCTGGGATGGCTACATAGATGAGTTAGCTTATGCTTTAAGAACAGCAATTCATGACTCCACTGGAAAAACGCCAGCGGAATTATTTTTAGGGCGTAAGTTAATAACACCTCTAGATAAATTATTCTTTGTTCAACAAAGGGAACAAGAATTTAGGCAAAAAGATGTGCAGAAATTGATTCATGAGGCGGTTAAAAATTCAGATATGGCAAGAAACAGACAGCAAATTTATTATAATCGAAAACGCCGTGAAGCAGATTTTAAAGTGGGGGACAAAGTTTTAAAAAGAAAATTTTGTTTATCAAATGCACCAGAGTACTTTTCCGCAAAATTGGCTCCGAGATTTGAAGGTCCCTATATTATTCAGGAAATCAAGGGAGCCATATTATACCTTAAGAACGACAGAGGAGAAACCTGTAAAGCAAGTCCCGACCAGGTGAAGAAGTTTCACGAGAAAAATGATTTTGAAGTGCTCAAAAGTTTCTTGCAGGATTTAAGTTCTCAACAATTGGAAGATCCAGAAGAAAGGCCGTCTGCTCCGCCACCCAAGAAGCAGAGAACCGCCGAAAAACCCAAGAAGCAGAGAACCGCCGAAAAACCCAAGAAGCATAGAACCACCTAAGAACAAAGCCCTTCTACAAGTTATGCAAGGATCCTGAAAAAAAGGACTGAAAACCTCCAGACTCCAGCAGAGAAAAAGGTTAAGCGAACAACTACGTCCCGTAAAGAATCCTTGCAAGATAGCAAGAGAAAAAAACCAGTAACAAGGTCCCACAACAGAAAAGCAGAGTCAACGCAACCGCGTCCAGTTCCAGATATCCAAAGAGAAACAAGGCCGCCGATCCTGCGAAAAAAGAGACAACGAGAGCGAAAAGATTTTAGCCAGCAGAAAAAATTCAAGCAAGAACGCAAACCGGAGGCCCCCAGAAACAGTCATCCAGGTGGTAAGAGGAAAAGGCAGGAACCGGAATACCAACACCCCAAAAGACCAGCACGTAGAGGCCAGAAAAGAAAGCCTATGGAGGAGAGCCAAAGAAGTCAAAGGCGCAGGCTGACTGCTATGAATTCTCTGACATGGACAGAGTTCTGTGAAAAGAGGATGACTGAGTTCCAAGCATCGAAAAGTCAAAGATAAGTTAAACCTTCTATAAATTTTTCTTTTGTTCTGAACTGTTATGTGTAAATACGAAGTTTCTAGGTGTTGAAGGAAGTCAATTTGTCTCGGTTGAGACTCAGTTTTGTTTACTGTATTTAGCGAAAGCAAAGCAAGATTTTATTTTAAGTTTAATGTCTAAGAACAAGCAGTTTATGTTGGTCGAAAGACTGGTTTTGTTATGTTAAAGCCAAAATTTGGCCAGATATAAAATATTTTCGTATTTTATGTATTAATGGAAAATTTAGTTTCAGGGCCGCCAGCTTGGCGAAGAAACGTGAAGTAAAATATCTTTTTCTTGTTCATATTATTGTATATTGTAAAAATCGTATGTATTAGAATTTTGTAAAGATATGTAAATACTTTAAAGCTATGTAAAAGTAGAATTTAGTGGAAAAGCATAAAATTTTACATACTAAAAGTAAATGGCAAAAGAAACCAGTTAAAATCTAAATGTTAACTAGAAGTTAAAAATCATGCGTTGGAGCGAAAACCTGTATGTGAAAAGTTGAATGAGGGGGAATTTAGAATGAATGCGACTTTTTTTAGGGTTCTCCACTAACACTTGAGTTTAAGAAGATTAAATATAGCTCATCGAGATTTAGTATGACGGACTAGGGTGTGTCATAGTTGGTTGATCGAATTCTAACAAATCATTGTGGTTAGGGGAAGTGTTGATATACAAAAAACATGAAATACTTCCGTTGGACACCACAAATAAAGTGGAGAACCGGGGCAAAGCAACTTAAATTAAAGTTTGCATGAAGAATGAATGTGAAATAAATAGTTAAATAAGAAAAAGAAAATCATCGAAAAGTAAAATGCTACCGAGTATTAAAGTGTAAATCATAGTGTATTTTCAGTATACTCATACTTGTTCCTTCCAGATCCTGGAAGGAAGAAAAGACTGAATGATAAACGACAGCAGAGAGGATTCAGCACGAAGAAATTGTATTAGCGACGCCAAACATTGTAAAATTTTATAGCCAAAAGTTGTTTTATGTAAACGGGGCTCTTCAGTTTTAGGTTGGAATGTTGAAACTTTTCAACAGGTCGTTTCTAGGACCTGCTTCCAAGTGTTCAAAATTCTGGCAAAGGCAAATGTAGGGTTTATATTTATTTTAACTAACATTTATTTTAAGTTCATATTCCTTTCCTGTTTAGCCTTCATTTTTCCCCCTAGAAATTCCTGTGCCAGAGTATGTAAATTGTAGTAGCACGCGCAGTTTATTCAAATTTAGCGGAAGCTAGTTGAGTTAAATAGTAGACGAAACGAGCGTGTAAAAGTCTTGCTTTGAACCTACGCTAGAGATTTTCCTTAGTAGAATTTAGATAGGCGCGTATTGGCCTGTGTGCCTAGCCTTGCAGAAGTGCTAGATTTCAACTGTTAAATCAGTAATCTTGCTGAATATCAGCGATAATTAAAAACGCGGTTAGTTAAGATCTCAGAGCCTCGTCGGTAGTGTTTGACATTTGTTCATCTAGTTTCTTATTTTCAGTTTTACCTTACTTTTAGTTCAACCGCCGAGTTGGCGCAGTTTGTGAGCGTCGAGTAGGCGCAGTTTTAATTTTAAAAGTACAATAAAAGGGTTTCAACCCCTTCGCACGTTTTTGTGACTCACTATCCCAGTGACTAACAAGTTGGGCCAGAGAGATCTTACAAAGTATAATTCCAGTCTGGAGTCTAATTTAAGATGAGTTCCAGCATCTTAATTTACTACTGAACTAGTTGCATTAATTAAATTTAATTACCTATTTTTATTTATTTATTTACATTTTATTTTTTTTTATTTTCTCTATTGTTATCTTTCCTGACAACATTTTGTAGGACTTTAGTCCTTTTTCTTTAGAAATTAAATACTGACTAAAACGTATTGAGGCATAAAATTGAACAGGCACTGATGTAATCTTATGGCAAACTTTCCACATTTGCTAGATATTGTATTTCACATTGAGGACAGCGAGGCAACTGAGCCCACGCATGACAGATAGAGTTTAAGTCACAATATATTGATCCCGGTAAAGCATCCAAGGGCTTTTTTCCTAAGAACAGATATAATTTCGTGGAGCACTTTTTAAAAGTTTTGATTTGACGCACGTAAGGGCTATCAAGATACCTTCTTGATACAAGCGCCTGGCCCCAGCCACCACCCCAAGCTCTTATTGGACACGACTTGTGATGTCATAGAGCGACGAAATGAATTCCCCGCGGCATTTTTGCACGCGAAAAGCTTGAGCCTCGGGCCTTTTTTGGTCTTGGTTATGTCTTGTATAAATGTGAATTTGTGGAATGTAACAGAGTATTTGCAATTTAAGCAAGCATAACAGTATAAGAAAATATGTGGCCACTTTTTATCTAAATTGTTAAATTGTGTTAATTGGAATCGATAAAATTTTATGATGCGTAAATACTGTTTGGCTTAGCATCTATATTCAGTGCAATCAGTAGCGCTGTACTGATATTTTGGAAATATATTGTATAATTTCATATAGCACAAATTCACATTTATACAAGACATAACCAAGACCAAAAGAGTATAAGTTCACCTAACTTACAAGAAACAGATAATAAAATCTCTTCAACCTGACGTCATAAACGGCAACCAATAAGATCAGAGGTGGTGGCTGGGGCCAGGCGCTTGTCTTCTTGATGGATTCTCCAAGGGATACTAGCTGGCATTCACGTTGCACAACGAGAAAACAACGAAAACTCTCATGCCACCAGCCCGTTCGCTGGAATTTTAACCCGGTCGAACTGAGAGTATTCATCAGCTTTATTGATGGGCGTCATGTTCGATAGGGGATAAATTTGTGCAGCAGGTAGGTCGTGTAAGTATTAATAAATGACGTATCCAGTCTTGGGCAATAAGCTCTGAATGCGTACGCTAACACATGTGATGACATCTTCACTTTTAAAGAAAGTAGCGACAGCTGCTATATCATGAGGTGTAGTATATTTTTTCACGAAGAATCTTGGAAAAGATGCAACATTTGCACAACCGCAGTCAGCAGTGAATTAATCTTCTTCAGATATATGAGTTTCATATTGCCACCAAGCATTTTACTTCCACAAACGAAAATTTCAGCACTTCAAACTGTTTCCTTTCAATGATGTTAGAGGGACGATTGCGTAATCTCTACTTTATGCAAATATTTTGATGTCCAGAATCGCTGAATAATCAAAATATCGTACGATTAAATCTAGTTGTAAGCTTAAAGCTGTTATCTGATGCATGAAACTGAATGACAAGCCCTGATATAATACTGCAGCGGCTGCTGCTGTTATCCTTGAAACTGGATGACAACCCCTGATTTACTCTTGCCAGCAACTCCTGCTATCATCCTTAAAACTTGAAACCATTGCTGAGCTACTCAGATCTTGTGTTTGGAATACTATAGAAGACACTATCTCCGACGAGAAGGCATCAAGAGCAATGAACGTCTATCTAATGAAGGAAAGGCTCCATAGACGTAATGTAAACCAGTTTGTCTTCTACGCTGCTAGAAAGAAAAGGAAACATTTGCCAAGGGATTTGGCGGCGGAGCCTGTCGGCGAGAATTTCCCCTCTGTGATATACCGGACCTGAGCGGAGATTTTCCCCTCTGTGATATACCGGACCTGAGCGGAGATTTTCATCCTCCGCCATGTGTATAGGAAATTGAGGAACATGGGTAAGATGAATCGTTCTTTGACCTGGGAAATGATAAATATTAGGTGAAGTTTCACTTTCACTGGCTGTTGAACTTCCATTATACATATCGCAGTTTGACGTCTGATTTTATATCCCTCAATTTGAATGGAAAAAAATGGAGTCACACAGCTTTAAACTCTTGATAAACGTGACCATCGAACCTGTTCGAACTTCGACATCAGCTCCTTTTCTTTCTATAGGCCCTTTTTATTTTTTTCCCTCTCCATTACTTTTAGGCCATTTATTTTTAATTTTATTTTGCCCCATATTTTTTCCTGGCCTTTATAACTCGTATAAAATATAAGAAGTTCCTTTTTACTCTCCTCTGAAATACGAAATAGCCCCCTTTCTATATACCTTTCCTTCGCACACAAGCTTGATTTTTCGCCCATCGGTGCAGAAAGATTTAGCGGGTGCAAAACAAGACATCTGTCTTCTTTGTCTCCTTGGTTAATGTAACTGCGGTGCCGAACACCAGGGTGCCTAGGTTCTAAGAACCAAACCTTCATCGAACAGGTAAGTATAGTTACGAATATTGTGAATTGTAACAGAATGGATCTTAGAGATCATAAACTTATAAGGGAAATACATAATTATCATGAAATTGTACTTAATATTTTCTATGTAGATGTAAATAAAAATTCACTATTTGTAGTAGAAAACAGGGCAGGCACAGAAAACCTGTAAAGAGAACATATGCATGGCAAGAAAAAATAATAAGCAAGTGCGAGACTTTTGGTGCCACTAGTTGAAATAAGGGTACATAAACATACTGATTATGAGATACAAAGAACTAATATATGCATATTAAGTTATAATACATATATTATATAATACATAATTATTAAACTAGATTATTGCACATGATGGCCCTAGGGCGCTTTATATACAATGGGTCGTTACAGTCACAACTATAATTGGTAATCACAGGATTGTCAATTAACTCCTGCTGCTCAAAAAATTTCCGCGCAAGGCGGCTGTAGAATATTTTGATTTCCTCAATGTTAATAGCTCCTTGTGGAGCTGCTGTTTCGAACATATCAAGGGGCATTACATATTTGTCTGAGTGCCCCATTTTGGGCTGCCTGTAAATTATTTCTTAAAGACTTGCAGGAATACGCCCAAACTGGGCAGGCGTAGCTAATGATGGGACGCAACACGGATTTGTAAATGAGCAATTTGTTGTCGATAGAAAGAACGCTGTTTCGAGCCATTAAGGGGAATAGTGACGCTTTACGCGCTCGAAACTTACTAATAATATGTTTAATGTGTGGGTTCCATGTCAGAGATTTAGCGAGGATCACCCCAAGATAAGGGACCTGCTTGACCCAAGGCATACTTTCACCATACATTTGTAGACAATCCGGAGATTTTCTTTTCTTAGTGAACAATATAGCATTGGTTTTGCCAACGTTAACTTTTGTTTTCCATCGGACTAGCCAAGCCTCTAGTGCTTGGATGTGTTCTTGTAGGTGTTGTAAATGCATTTTGTGTAAGGATCGTAGTGTCGTCAGCATACATTGCGAGTGTAGTGTTGGGTGTAGTGGGTAAATGTTGAATAGAGTGGGGCCTAAGAGGGACCCCTGTGGGACGCCAGCCTGGATAGGCCGGCTTATGGAAAGTGAACCTGAAACATGAACGACAAAGTGTCTACCTGTCAGGTAGGACTTAATTGTGTTTGTGATGTAGTCTGGTAATCCCAGGTTGTGTAATTTGTATATGAGGGCATCCAGCCATACTCGATCGAAGGCCAGGAACAAGCCACCAGTCACACTGCGCTTCTGCAATCCTTCGCTGATATGCTCCACCACTCTATATAATTGGTGCGTAGTAGAATGTTTCTGACGGAACCCAAACTGGTACGGTATGATGATCTTGTTGTCCAGTAGATAGGTGTTCAGTCTGTGTAATATCACAGCTTCCATCAGTTTACTTATTGAACTTAGCAGGCTTATGGGTCTATATGATTCCGGTGCATTCGCAGGCTTCTGTGGCTTCAGTATAGGAACTATTTTTGCTGTCTTCCAGACGTCAGGATAATGTTGTAACTTCAAGATGTAATTAGCAATTCTGGTAAAGTAGAAGATGGTTTTAACTGGAAATTTTTTAATCATTTGATTTGTGATACCATCAATACCTGGACTTTTCTTGTTTGCTAACTTCCTGATGTATCCACAGACCTCCGATGGCATGACTGAGATAATGTTGTCTGTGTGGGGGCTTGTTATGTATTTGTTGTGAAAGTCAGCAATAAGCTGTTCTGTGTTTGTATCTGAAATGTTGTTTATGCAGAACTGAGATTCCAGATGCTGTGCTAAGAGTTCTGCTTTTTCAGTTCTAGTGTAATGGATCTGTTGGGGCCCATTAAGGGGCGGAATGGAATTGTAGCATTTTTTGTACCTCCTCACAGCGTTCCACAGGGAGTTATCCTCAGTGGAAAGGGATCCGAGGTAGCTGGTCCAGATGTCTTGTGGAAGTTTGTTTGTAAGAGACTTGACTGCCTCATTCAGTTGGTTGAGGTGCCTTTTATCAGCCGGGTGCCTTGTACGCTGGTATTGCCTCCTGGCAGCGTTTCTTTGGCGACGCAGCAATCGAAGTTGTGGAGGTTGAAAGATTTTACCAGGTTTAACTTCCACCCTGGCCTTGTTGACTGCTGATTGAAGTTGGCAAGTAAAATCCTTGACCAAACTATCAATGTCACTCCCCGAGTGTACCGTTGGAATAAAGTACTGGATGTTGTTTAGAGCTTTGGCATAAGTTTGCCAGCCAATACGAAAGGCTCTGTTGTCTGTCGTGGTAAAACTTCTGACCGGATTATGGTCACATGACAATTCATCCAGCACAGAAATATCCAGCGGAGAGCTGACATTCCTGAGCAGGAAGAAGTCAATAATAGCCGTAGACCCAGCAGCATACCGTGTTGGGGTTTTTGGAACTGCAATGTTAAATCGAGCCGAACCGGCTAACCTGTAGATTAATTTGCCTGTAGTATTACAATTGGAGCAGTTCCAAGCGCGGTGTCGTGCGTTCAAGTCTTCACCTATAATCACATGTGTACCAAGTGTAAGTAACGTTTCTAGGTCCGCCTGTACGACAGCCACAGGTCGCATTTGTGGTATATAGGTGGAGATAAAAGTGTATGTTATATTGGTGTCTGTAGTGATGCAAATAGCAATAGCTTCCACTACAAATAGCTGTGGTATTGTTTTGTGGTAATGGGGAATGCAGCGTTTGACAAGGAGTGCAGTTCCTCCTCCATTCGGTCGATTGGCATTGGCAGTCCTGTCTGTGCGATAGGTACAATAGTTGGCAACAGATATTGGCCGAATTGGGTCAAGCTTCTGTTCTTGTAGGAAAAGTAAATCGGGGCCGTGCTCATTTGCGAACTCCCGAAGGTCATTAAGTTTGTTATGTAATCCATTTGCATTCCATGTAACAATTGACAAATATTTGTACACAATACTATTCATCATTAATCAATACTACGTGAACTAAAAACATCATCTAATACATTAAAAACAATAAAACGCTTATCAATTGTATTTTCAGTGGCCCTTAATTCAGGCATTACTGCAGATATCTTAGTTAAAATAGTAATAAATGAAGTATCTTTAAACATATCAACTATTTCTTTAAAGATTTTAAATATATCAGTTAAAGCACCTGTATTGTTGCTACTATTAGCTATGACAGTCCTATTATTAGAAACATTCTTAACATTATTATTATTTACATTATTAACTACAGAACCCTGTGTAGCTACGGAAGCCGCAGCTGGGGCACTTTTACTACTATTAACAACATTTGCATAGCTGCGCCCTGGGATGACAGCATTGACAGACGGCACACTAGATGCCTTTATAATATTTTTATTTGCATTATTATTCTGTGACAATGGCATTTTATTAATATTGCGTCCAACAGGGAACTTCGGACAACCACGGTAGTTGGCCGTGTGTCCCGATTGGAGGCAATTACAACACACTGGAGTTTCCATTTTTTTTACATTACACATATCAGTTTTATGTGGACCCGCGCATTTTACGCAGCGGGGCTGCAGTCTACAATTTTCACTAGAGTGGTGGAAGTGTTGGCAGTTATGACACTGCACAACACCCCCACGCACTCGGTATGATTGAACTTCAACATAAAAACAGAGAATTTTTTTGACATCATATATATTTTGTACCCCTGGTATGTTCTCAAGGTGACACTGAAACAAGGGCATAGGGGCCCTGGATCGCGTTTTTCTCATTTGTACAACCTTACGAGGTTTAAAGTTCATTTTTTCCAATTCCTCATAGATGTCTTCAGTCGGACAGTCTATTGGTAGCCCTCTAATTACTACCTTAATTGGGCGTTCTGTTTTCCTGGTGATAATGTAATGGTCTATACCATTTTCCTCTAAATATTTAGTAATGGATCTATGATCCGTTTCTGTCTTAGGGAAAATTTTTAAAAATTCCCCGTTAATCTTGCCTGCAAAATCAAGCTTTGTGTCGTCTCTAAGTTTTTTAAGGAAATCAGAAAACTTAATGGCCGGCTTGACCATTACTGGTTTAATTTTAGGTTGTACTATTTCAACAATTTCCTCATCGTCACCTACTTCCATATTAGCATTTGCATTTGCATTAAAAATATTATTATTGTTTTCATTTAATTTATCAAATTTATTTGATACTGGTACTTCAGAATTACACTTAACAATTTTAGATAGCCTGGCCGTGTTACGCGGCCGAGTAAAGCCATCATCTTGCAGCTCTTCAACGCTGCGTTTTGATTTCTTAGAGGAACTTCTGGGTTTAGATTGAATTTCTTTATCATTTTCAGAAGAATTTTTCACCTTGACAGATTTAAGCACATTAAAATGATCAACATTTTTCATTCCATTGTCATTATTATCGTTAACATTAACAACAGATATAACCTGACAGTCAGAACCGTTATCAACAGAATTACTACACTCACGTTTGTGAAAATTGCAACACCATGAAGGACTTACGCGAGTGAGCTGAAATTTTCAGGAAATGCAAAGTAGCGCATGATATGCAAATGATTAGAATTGCAAATCCGTAGCGCATGCGTATGCTGAGCAGCGCCCTCTGAACGGCTGATGGATCCGAATAAATAGACGTCTGTAGCGAGGCGTGTATGGTTATCGGTGGTTATCTGCTAGTGGTAAACGTTAACTCAATCTGTACTTATGCCTCGTCGACGAAAGAGAGCGAGATTTGAACAACTTACAGAGTTTGAACGAGGGAGAATCATCGGCCTTCGTGAAGCTGGATTGTCGTATCGTGCAGTAGCCTCTCGTGTG
>KK116315.1:36236-63312 GCA_000611955.2 Stegodyphus mimosarum
CTGGGTTTAAATTGAATTTCTTTAACATATTCAGAAGAATTTTTCACCTTGACAGATTTAACCACATTAAAATGATCAACATTTTTCATTGCATTGTCATTATTATCGTTAACATTATCAACAGATATAACCTGACAGTCAGAACCGTTATCAACAGAATTACTAGAAATATTACTAGCTAACTGATTAACATCAACTGCAATATTATTAACTACAATAGGATTTTCGGCACCAAAAATGTCGCACTTACCTTGATATAACTCTGCTAATCCGGTAGCGACGTTTTTAAAATGCATAATTTCCCGCTGAAGACCTAATTTCTCCTGTTCAGTCTTCGCACGAGCAATATTTTGCATTGTATTGAGTTCATTCAGCTTAACGGCAAGCTGCAAATTGTGAATTTGCTGTCTCGCACTGAGATATTCCTTCAAAGTGTAATGTTCCTTTTCCAGTAATTCACACCAGTTAACATTAAGCACAGTATCCGCAACAGTACAAATTTCGTCAGTTAATCCCGGTATTAATTTGCGTATCACACTTCTAGCATCTTGATTAGGAAGCGGCGGGAAATCGTCTTCTGCCATTTTCGCACGTGCTAGGGCTAGCCGCACGGCAGCCTAACACAAACATAATTTCACATAAATAATCACTTAATCCACTGATAAAGAGCACAAACACAGCGATGTAATTAAGATCACTAACTCATAAGCAAAAATAAGCACGATCCGAACAGATTTGCACAAGATATAATCACTACACTGAGGCAGTCACGGGAGCTCATGAAAAACACGTCCTACACCATCCGTTTCTTCCTTATACTCTCCTAAATATCTCCTTGGAAACGGGCTGTCCCGTGTTTTTGTTAGAATTAAAGGATATGTGAAGAATGCCTAACCCGGATTTTTGTCTCAATTTCACCGTGGCTTTTTTGTCTGTCTTCGAGCTTTGACGCTTTTTGGCGACATATATTTCACGCATGCGCAGCTGTTTCCCTTTTCGTTGGAAGAGAGCCACTTCTGCTGCGGCGAAGTTTTCCTTCTTAACAATACACGCCGTTTGAGTGAACAAAACATCTTCAGGTTGCTTCGTATCCATAGTCAGTAGCGTAACTAGGGAGGAGCAAGGGTGGACATCAGTCCCTAAGCATAGTATCAAGGTAATACCAAACTGATGTTACGAGGTTTCAGAATGAATTGTTTCCATTCTCAGCAAACAGAAGGGTGAGCGAAATCTGCAGTTCTCCTTGTGCACTGAAAACTCTAGCTAATGCTTTAGCCATAGTAAAACGTGATATTGGATGCCTAGTAATGGGTTTCATGCATCTTAGGATTTCACTCACTGTCTCGCATAGATCTCTCATCATCTGAAGACGGTCCACTCTATGAACACTGATAATTCGATCCGGGGTTCAAATCCCGGTGAGCGGGCTGGCTGCCAGCTAAGCGTTTTCGTGGTTTTCCCATGTGTAACCTGTATTGAAGACTGTTTCCCTTAGAAATTCCTTCACAAAGGCATCCTTTTCCTTTGACAGGTAGCCCTCGCACGTTTTACCATAACTAAATAAACCGAACCCAACTCATCGTCTGTAAGAGAATATATCAGTTTTACATATCCTGTCGTGGTTGTTTGTGGAAGACCACTACCAGAGTTGGATTAAACACTAAGCAAAGTAAGCACGTACTTAGGGCATGAGGAAAAGGCAGCACTACAAAAAGGTGCTTAAAGACTCAAGGAAAGGGATATATAAAGGGACTACAAAAGTAAATTTCCCACTGCAGGTTTTAGTAGATAATACACAGTGCAGTTAAATCAAGACCGAGAAAGAGGCATTATAGTATAAATGTATGTGGGTTAATCAAATCTTTTAAGTGCTTAGGGCATATAACATTACATAATTACTGAACATTACTAAACCTTCAGATAGCTGCTCCCTTTGTTCTAAATGTAATCTAAATTCTTCACATGATGTGTAATCCTTGGCCACACTAGTCACGCTTTGGCCTTCTCTCAACCTTCCAGTGATTCCGCTTCAGACAAAGTCGCCCACTTGTCTATAGAACTGGCACACTGAGACTACAATTCGATGTTGCTCAAACTGAATGTACTGTGTCAGCTTCTGCTGACGTATTGAGCATATACCATTATTACGCTTTGTATCCTCTCCTGCACTCTCATAGATGTCATGCTACGTACAAGCACATGCTATACCAAACCAGACCCTACGTGATCTCCTAATTGATCTATTTGTTGCTTCTTCTTGTTTGTACTGACGTTACATTAATTTTTCCATTTCATTTTTAATTTTTATACTTCAGTGTAGAACTGATCAGGTGTCGCGAATGACTTCTTAAACCGTAGTATATTACAGTGAACAAACAGATGGGAATCGCGTGCATCCAGAATGAAGCAGTACTTATCCTTGAAAATATGTAACTAATTTTTTTCTTTCCGCTTGGCCGAAAGAAAGCTTCCGCCTTACCGCTTGCCTTCATGTTCTAATTGGAACCATGTCCGGCTGGCAATTGGGAAGTCCAGAGTGCGAATCCCGGGGAAGTCATTAGCTGATATTTCCTGTTCCAATTAAATACCTAAAGGTTCAACAAATGGTTCCCAAACTAAAATGTGGTAGACAATTAATTCGTCACCACCAGGAGCTGATGATTAGGTCATCACCTCCCCATTTGCCCTTTAAATGGGGAAGAATGTAAGGAATTTTCTTTTTCTCATTGCATGCCTTTACGACGTGATGGGAAGCACTTGTGGATGGTAATCTTGTAGTCCAGATTTCGAATCCGGGATAGGTCATTTCTAATATATCACGTTTTTGCTCCTAAATAAATCTAATACATTGCCTAAATAAGCCTAATAAATATACATCGCCATTCTAAGGTGTTCTACGCTGATTTACGCTAGTACAAATGCAAATAGAGCTACCAGTGCTATGATGTCAAGGGAAGCGCGCATAGTGGCCCTAGAATTGCAGTTTCAATGGAATGGTTCATAGGCACATATTCTACTCTAGAGTGGATCAGGCCGTCATGGAATCCATACAGGACTGGCTCACAATCCTAATTTTTAGAGATGTCTTTCTGGAGCTGATTCCCAAGCAAAAATGTGCCGACCATCCTACAGTTTCCACGCGAATGATAAGGCCTTTAAGAAGCTTGTGAGTTGTGTAATCATTGTCTATATGATATTTCTTCTGATTACATACATTGTATCATACGGGAATCAACTATGAAACACATCAACTATGAAACTTTTTTTAACTAACACTAGTTTTTAAGCATGCCTTAAAAACTAGTATTAACAGTAAATTAAACACTAACTGCTAATATAAATTAAACACTAATTTATGTTAGCAGTAACACTATAGGGTGTGCAGTCATACCCTGTTACACCAAATTTGAATCATTAGCATCTGTGTTCACACATTGCTCAGTTGTTTTGTTTCTTAGCTGTCGTTTATGTGCGTATAGTTCTTTCTCATAAGTGTCTTTATTTTAAATGAATATTTTGTAAAAAATAACTCAACTATAGTATTTAGACTTACATATATGCATATGCGAACTAGTTTGCTCTAGAAAGAGAAAATAAAATTATAATCCCTCTTCTTTAGAACATTTCACCTGGCTGCATATCCCATTCATATATCTTGCTGTAGCACCAGAGAGGAAATTTAAATCGACCATTTCATTTAAAAGTTAAAAAAATGGGCTTCTGTATACTATGCTATCTTTTAGTGCATGTTCAGCTGTTTAATTACTATGGCAAAGGTCTTGAGGGCTATCTCCTTAAAGGAAAAGATGACTTCTTCGAGCACTTTTTGAATGAAACTGCCTTGCATTCATGTTAAACTTAGGGAAAACTGTAAAAATAGAGATGTAGCTAACCCATTTCATAGAACTCAAGCCTAGATCGCATCACCAGTATTCTGTGGTCTTATCTATTCAGGAACCACTAGAATTCTTCTAAACCATGATTTTGTTTTATGTTTGCATAATAGATATTATTTATGCAGCGGATCATTATCAGACATATAAAATATAGTGATATCAATGAAGAAAATTAAAAACAAAAATTTCCAATTTCCTAAAAATTTCATATGTAGAGAAATAATGTTTTTGAATTTTACTCATAGAAAACTAATAGATCACTTCTGATAAGCACAGTTAATTGGTGTGTATGTGCATGTGTTTTAATCAGTAAGCTGTACTAAACGATTTTTCATGGCATGGTCAGATGTTTGATAATCTCTCAACCAGATATTTAGCAGCATTGTTCATATGACATCTGAGAGAAATTTAAATTAAACTATAAATAATTTTTAAAACAGGGCATATAAATACAAATTACATTTTATATTTGCCATTATATATAAAACTGGCTAAATTAACAGAAAATCTGTAAAAATACAGCCTCCCATCTCCCAAACAAAAAAGGTGGCAAATACTTATAATCTTAAAATGAACTCAATGATTGCAAACTATAGCAATAACAGTTTGTTTAAAACAAAGTAGATAATTATTTCTGCAATATTTTACTTTCAAATATGTTGAGAACCTCATTGTAATCATCCAGCTAATTCCATTTGCTTTTAAAAAAGTATGCATTAAAATAAAAATAAAATAAAAAATAAAAAAAAACACAAGAATTTACATTTAAAGAAAAAAGAACAAGAGCCTTTAATTATTAAAAACTATTATGACCTAGAAGAAAAGTAATCACTTCCTTTCACAATACCATCTAGGCACACCAATGACATAATCATCCAGCTAGAAAAATGGAGTGAGCTTAGGAATGTATTTTTTTTATTAATTCTCCTGATATGAAACTCAGCAGATCAGATTCATGAATTTAATTGTAAAGTACAGGCATTGAGTAGCATTTATCATTGGTAAAGGGCTTGGGCCCATTGTAGATGACAGTTCATATCTGGCCATATTTATCCCCAGGGGACAGAGAGAGAACCAATATGCAGGTTTCAAAAATATGTCTCTGCATAATATTTTATTTAAATTAATTATGTGATCTTTAATTGTTGCATTATGAAAAATGAGCACTATTTATGAATAGGTTAAGATACTTAACAGTAATTTATCATTAAACACACACACAAACATTTTACTACTATGTTTCTAGCTTTGATAATATACATCAAGTATAAAACTAAATGAGTAAATTTAAATCTCTCTTAACTGTGCATATAGTGAGCTTGGATATTCAGACAAGAACAAAAAGTATATTTTATTATTTATATTATAATATTTTATTCACACTATTTTTATATTAAATGATAATTCTTAAATAGCTAAGAATGAATGAATTTATAAAAACAATCATCTCTACCAAAACAATCATTACCTTCATAATAAATTACATCAAAGATTTTCTCAAAATATACTACAGTTACTTCCAAAATGCATTTTAAATGAGAACTGGCCACATCATGCTAAAATAGCTTGTATTAAATTCCAATTATAAGCACAAATATACAAGTACAAAAATAAAAAAAAAAAATTATTTTTCTGAAATCAAATGTGAGAGACATTTATAAACAATTTATTTGCATAAAGTCACATATACTTTACTTAAAATTAAGAACACACACTTCCCTTACATTAGTTGTTATCAACAAAAACATACAAAATTCTTTTAATTAAAATAATGGATGAGTAATCATTACTCATTTGAAAGAATTATTGTAAAATAAGAGTTCGTGAAAAATTATTATTCACTTACGATCAGAACCCTATAAAACCAATGAATGCATGCATAAGCTGTTTATATTTTTCTGTAAAATAAACTTTTAATCTGACAGTTGCATACTTTTAGTTCAAGATGCTTTTTGAGTTAAGACTACTCAATATACACTAATGTTTGTGAAATTGCAACACCATGAAGGAATTATGCAAACTGAACCAAACTTACATGAAATGTAAAGTGAGGTAAGACATACAAATGATTAGAATTACACACTGGTGCATACATGAAATGAGAACCAGCAGTTGTGTTGAAATCTGTTTATCATCTTCTGTCTGCTGAATGTTTAACTTGTGGTCCATATGACTCATCAACAGCAGAGGATGCTATACCAACAACTAACAGAATTTGGATGAGGCCTCATCATAGGTATGCGAGAGGGCGGACTTTCATATCAAGCAATCGCAGCCCGCACATAAAAATGGATAGAAAGAACTAAACAAGGTGAAATCATGACAGTGGGGCACACAACAGCACATGATTACAAACATCCCATCCGCATGGCTAGGATGGATCATATAGCATTCTCTTGTACGTTAGCACAATGTTGGAGTATGGCTACAGATGTAGACAGGGACTAGCTCCATAGTTTGTCCCTGTCTACTGTAAACATAACTGCGTGCAAGGGTTCCTCTACGCAGGATTCTCCTGTCGCTGAGTCACAGACGCCTCCGACTTCAGTGGGCATAGTAACACAGTGTGTGGAGTGCCCTGTGGCAACAAATTGTTTTCTCCAATGAATCACACTACAGTCTGGAGTACAATGATTAAAGAGTACGCATCAGACATTACAGGGGGCAACGTCTGCACCCACAGTATGTTATCCAGCGTCATACCTCACAAATGCCTGGCATCAGGATGTGGGTAGCAATTCGATATAATTGTTGATTCCATCTAGTGCAGACTGCAGGCAACCTCAACAGTGGTTGCTACATAAGGGAAGTTGTTGATTCAGGTCTTTCCCATTCCGGGTGCTGTATTTCATCAGTAAAATGCCTGTACACATGTTTCTTAGACTGCTCAAGCCTTCTTAAGGTACAGCAGGTTTCACTCCTTCCATGGCTTACCTTTCCCCAAATATGTCGCCCACTGAGCATGCCTAGGATTTCTTTGGTCCGTAACTCGCTCGTACATCTGGTGGTGCACACACTGAAACTGAACTCTGGCATCAACTCAAAGCCATATGAAATGCCATTCCCCAGGATTACATTCAGAACTCGTATGATTCAATGACACGGCGTGTACAGGATCTGATCGTTCAGCATGGCAGACACACAAAGTACTGATTTCTAACTTTCATTTTGCCTTGTAAATTTGATAGTTTATTTGTATCACTATCAGTAATATGGGGAACAAATTTCATTCATTTCCGACAATTTCTTCACGGTGTTGGATTTTTCACAAACATTAGTGTGTTTACAGCATAATTTCTTATTTCTATTGCAATTATTGTTTGCTGCTAAGCACAGTCTTAAATAACAAATGTATATTACAAAAAATAAGTTACTTTTAGAGATGTCACATTAATACCATGCGACTGACTGAGTCTGGTCCTTCATCATCAGTAACTTCATTGTCAGAAAACTGCATGTTTATAGAATCATTGCTGTCATCTTCAAAGGCAGAAGCCCACCACCGGGCGAGCGGGAAAGTAGCTGAACACTGGTAGTTCAGTCTGAATCCCACAAATTGGCTGGCTGCATGGGTGTCTTCCCCATGTATAACATGTACACAAGCCAGTTTCCTTTAGAAAACCCAAATTAGGCTAGGTCCACTACATCTAATCTGGTTTCAAAATTCATGTTTCGCATTTGTGATAAGAGGCAAGTGAAATGGGAAAATGAACACATGCTCAACATAGAGCACACAGGTGATCAATTAAGGTTCTTTTCTACAAATGACATCCAGCTGAAGAGTTGAATGTCCTTTTTTTTGTCCGAGATAGATAGATGGTGTTATTAGGCCAGTTGAATATGATACACAAATGAGCACCACAGCAGTTAAGGGTTGATATTACATAATTACACAGATTGGAATTTGCTAGCAAGATTGCCCTCGAAACAGAAAAGAAAATTCAAAATCCTGCTCCAGAGGACATTCCAGCTGGCAAGTTTTTAACAAATTTACATACCATTGTTATAAAATAATGACATAATTTGACCCAATCTTATGAAATTAACAAAGTATTAATCAACTATACAATTTTATGCATATTTTACAGCAAATCATCTTAGAGATTAAACAACAAACATAATGTAGAATGAAATAAAATAATTGGGTTGATATTCATTGTATGGTGCCGCTTGATTTCTGTCTGAAAAAAATCGCCAAGTGGTATTTATTGGTTGTTCATGAAATCCGAAAGTCCGCTATGTGAATAGGTTTTTTGGTAACCCAAATGTTGGAGAAAATTGTGAATATTGCCAAATGCATTGTGATAAATTGACATTTTGGCTATTTTTTGTAATAGTAACCGTTTCGTATGGACCAGTGTTTTCTGATGGTTTTGAACGGAGGTCTATGTCAAAGACAAAGGGGTCTGAGCACTTTATTAACAGGAGCTTGCGAAAAGATTCAAATGACAATGAATGAGGTTTTGATTCTGGTGTATAGTTGGGTTTAGAAGCATTCAAGTAAATTTAGTAGGAATGAAAGTAAATGTTCTTTGAGGAACGTAGAGTGCAATTAAATGCGGTTTAGCCAGGAGGAAAATGAAGGACGACTTGTACTAGTATTTGGCCGAAAGTGTGTGAACAGAAGGAAGAGGAGGGGGAACGTATTTATTGCTTTACTGGACGCTGTTGTACGTATCTATCTGCCATTTACAGCTGATGAGTCAAAACAAAAAAAAAAAAAATTCAAATGAACTGCTTACGTGGAGCAATAATTCTGAATAGGTTGATGTATAAATGGATACCCGAGTTTTTACAAGTGTATGACTTCTTGTTTTGGTTTTCAGTCGTGGGTGGAAGGATAGGAACCATCTTGAAATTGGTGCTGATTCTTGGCGTTAAAAAAGAAACAATTCACCAAGCAGTACTGTAAAATAAATTTTAGCCAATAACTGCGAATGCAATAATAAAATAAGCAAAACTGCGTCACAACCATCATGAAATGCAGAAATCATTGAGTGCAGCTACTTATTTCATCTGGTTTTGGCAAGTGAATATGTGATGAATATTTTGTGGATGTTGAAATAGGATGAGCATGGTCTTTGCTGCACTGCGGCAGATTCTTACCTTCAATCGTAATGATGATGTGATCTTTTATTACAATGCATATTGCTTTGCAAACCTGTTTTTTTTTGGGGGGGGGATTCAATGCTATAGTCTACCTTTCTTCCATTTTCAGTCATCAAAAAGTTAATAGTCCCTTTATAACGCTATAAAAATGTGGCAATTATGCAGGCAAGTGAATATACAAAATGAACTAATTTGGGTTAAGAACAACAAAACAAGAGTATAGCAGCAGAAGTTTGGCAAGGCGCTGCTTCTTGCTGCAATTTTGCATATTTGTTATTTACTTTTGCTGCAAATAGCAGAAAAATAATACTAGAATTCAATAACTAGAACTTAATAAAACAACATACTATTAAAATTCAATAAAGAACATACAATGTTAGGCTTCTGATTTTAATATTATAGCTTTGGCTCAACTGAGGATGCAATGTTAAGTGTTTCTGGCTAAGCATGTTCAATTAGAAGCAACTGCTGGAAGTTTAGTGGATAACTATAATATTTGCTAGTTTAGGGAACATTTTGTTTATTTGCTCAGCCAGACATTTAACGTTATCGTTCATCCGATATTAAAATAAAAAACAAAATCATTAAAAAAAATGTGTATATTTGTTTAAGAATGCACAGAAATACAATAGATTACATTTCGCAGTATTTACTTAGAAAACAGGGTGAATAAGCACATAAACACGAATTTGTTTTTCGCAATTGCACACACAAAGTTATAAATTATATACATAAATAATCCCGTGTGTACCGTACACTAGGATTAAACCAATAATTTTCCTTCAAAATTAAATACTTACAAAATCAAAACTAATTCTTACCTAATACACCCAAAAATTCATGAGAAAACAATTCACCAATCTATCTAAAAAATTGAATACATATTAAAATGAATCATTAAAAAGACTATTTATTTAAGTGGAAAAAGCATTAGAATTTTAACTTAAAACTAAGAACAATAGGCATCGCTAATGCGCAGAGATATCTGCGCAACTAGTCAGACATTTAGCATTTTTACCATGCATGAGCCGACGTCGGACGTGTAGACACTTCGAATGTCTGGGCCATCTAAAAAAGCGGCGACCAATAATTTTCCTTTCAAAATTAAATATTTACAAGTCCATTAGACCACTTTGTCTGTCCTACTCTTCTTTTTATTTACATTGGCGTACGACTTCCCCAACTACCCAGTAATTTGTTCTTTGTAACTTTCCAGCGAAGTTACCAAAGCATCTCTTTTACTGAAAAATTGGTTGATCGCTGCATTTTCAGACGCACAGAAAAACAAGATCCCTAAGCTCAAAGGAAAATTTGCAAATTGCCAGAACGTTGCACTTGGATTCGCCCCTTAGGACATATTTCTTCTGCAAGCAGAAAGACGTCGCGGATGCAAAAAAAAAAGCCTCCGTTTTGTTTAGCTTCTTACGAGTTGTAAGTAATGTGTAGACTGTAGCTTATTTTTCGTGGGAAGTCAGCTGATCGCCATTCTTCGGAGGTAAGCAATGAAGTGTACTGTGGTGCCATTGCAAGATTTATCTGTGCTCAGTTCAGCTATTATGTTATGGAATAAGAACGAATTTAAAGCCTTAGCTGCAAAATTCCATTTTCAATCCTCAGATCATAGCGAAAGAGAAAAGGAGTTTCAAGTGCTCGAAGATGAAGCGGTAAGAAAGATGCGTAAACTCTTACTACCCGAATTATTGAAAAAGAAAGTATTGAAGATTTTGAAATCAGTTTTCTTGGAAGTGTTGATATGGAAAGAAAAACATGCGAAAATTTTGTCTCATAGGTTAAAGAAAAGCGTATATAAGATTTGTTTGACATCAAAAGGAACAGTAGACCAAAAGAAAACAGCAGAAACACTAGTAAAAGATGGCAGTTTATATTATACAACACGCTATAAGCTAGCCTGCATTTATTGCTTAGAGAATGATATTTTAACATTATGGCACCAAATGCATAAAAGTCGCAGAAAATATTTTTATAGTAAAAGAGGCCCCGGAGATGTTAATCAACACGAATTAGTAGTATTTTGGACATATGCTATGTATGGGGAGTTAACTTGGCTTCGTAAGAAGATGTTTGTTCCATGTCTATGCCGTAGCATTTATCAGCGTATATTTGAAAAGGCTGCTTTAGAGGGTAATAAAGTGGTAACTGAATATTTTTTACAAAAACTAACCCCTCAAGAAAAAGATATATCTTTGATGTACTGTGTACAATGCTTAGCATTCAGGCGTGGTCTTTTTGGTCGGACCAAATGGACTGATCTTTCTAAGCGGTATCAGAGTGAAGTTGTATACTTTCTACTTTCAGAAATGAGCGATGAACAGCAAGTAAAAGTGTATACAAAGTCATCGTATGGAATTGCAAGTTGTTTATTGGATTTACCATGGCAGCATTTTATAGAAAAACTAGATTTTCTGTGGGGTAATCTTTCTCTGCAAGATTATAATAAATTATTGCTAAAAATTATTGATCTAGCAGCATATGGGTACATGGACTGTAACTACCAAAAGTGCTTGGGGGAGTTCTGGAAGCAAAGTCCAGATGTTTATAAAGAGTATGTCATAAATACCGAAATAAAAAACCAGGGGGAGTGTGAGGATTTATTGTCATGCTTGCTTAATTTAAATGACAGAGACAATATAAAATTGATTTTAAATGATGCCACTATTACAGAGAAAGAGAACTTTATTTTCAGTGATAAAGGAAAATGTATTTGTGTTGATTTGATCTACACTGATAAAAGTGATTTGTTGAAATTCTTTGTTCGAGAATGTATATTCTCAAGAGATGTTATGATCAAGTTCAAAAAGGAACTTGAAAAACATGTTTTACTTAGTTCTGAAATGTTAAGGAGAGAAACTGATCTGCAGCAGAAATCTTTCGAAGTGTTAGATGATTGTGTTAGTGAGTACCATGAATGGAAGCATGAAGAAGAAAACATTCATTCAGCTGTGAGATTCCATAGTTCTAGTGCATATAGAGGAGTGCCTCTAAGGCAGACATACTCTCCGGGTGATTTAGATTTTCTTTGTGTAATCACATAATTCTTAGTTGCAAATTCTCCTGGTCAGTTTTTCTCCCACATTTCCCAATCTCCCAGTAGATCGTGAATATCTCAGTTTTTAATTTTTACCTTCAGTTGGGAAAATTACTAAGATAAATGTTGTCCAGGAGTAAGTGAAATTTATTTGAATTAACTTAAATTGTACAAATTCTATTCCCTTAACCCCTAGTAATTTCCAACATAATTTTTATTAAACTTTATAGATAATGTTGTAATACATGAGCTGCTGCTTTTAGTTAATTATTTATTTTTTAGATGATGCCACTATAATACTTTTTAAAAATCAAGTACAAATAGTCAAAAATATATAAATGAAAATTATATAATTAATTAATTTAATAACCTATTAAATTTTTTAATTCCATTTAATTTTAATTACTTCCGTTTTTACAAGGCATTTGAGCGTATATGCTACGAATGCCATGCAACACAGCCAAAAAACAGTAATCGCTTTTATTAATGGATCTTTACTATGCTTCTGCAAGATAAAATGGAAGCATTTGCAGTATAGTTATCAAAATTTCATTATTTTCATAATAATTAATGTGTAATAACTTCATAAACTTAAAATAAAAAAAAATTAAATGTGTGATTAAGATACAGGAAGAAAAATGATTAAATCAACAAATTTTAGTGGTACCATCTAAAACGTAAGTAATTAAAAGTGATAGATCGCACTCTTCATTTGATCTCGTATTAATCCACTGAAGATGTTTGTAGCACTTTTTATAAAAGTTCAACTAATATTTCATCTGTTAGCATTTACATGAAATTTTGTTTTGCGCCAATAAATGGTACATTACTATGTTTATCCATATAGTATTTAATTACATTAACTATTAATTAATTTCTAACTATTAACATTAATTATTAATTTTATTTTTATCCCGTTTAAACATGTTTTGATAAATAAAAGCTTTCCTTGTTACTATGGCATTATCTGCACAAGGTTCCCAATTGCTAGTGACTAATTTTTCACCGACCTAATACATGAGAAATGGTAGCTATTTAAAAAAATGCTGTTGTACTGAAAATTGCATAAAACAGCAACCAATGGAACAAAATTGAAAATTTTTTAACTGTGAAATTTACTAACCATTCTTTTCTGGGTAAAAGTTTACATTTGGGTGCCCCTTGTTTTTTGGCGATTCTTTTTTGATGCTAAGATCGGCGCCAGGAAGGCATGATTTCAAGATGGCTGCTACACAAAGCCAAAATAAGAAGTCAAAGAATTTCACAAACTCTGTCTGTGTACACGTCAACCTATTTTCACTTAAAAAAAATCAGAGAATTGCACAAACTAGTCATTGCACATTGCCTTGACTTTGTGTCCATGTGCACATCGATTTCTTTTCTCTTAAAGAAATCAAGAAGTTAAAACCAATTTAAAACTCTCATGGTAACCAGAAATGGGGTTTCGTCGCCACAACTGAATAAGATTTTTCGCATATCGAAAGGGCACACAATTCTACACTAGAGCCCTTTTCTGTATTTATCAAACATTAGGTTTTTCTCCTTCCTTCTGTACACTTTTGTGGTGCAAGTGTAGTACACTCACTGCATATTTGAGAAGTTCAGGTTCAAGTCTTGGCGAGGACAGTACTCATTTTTTACTTCTCCAGCGTCAAAGAACCCTAATGACTCTGCATACTGAGTAACTGTAATTTCACTCAGTTTTAATTAAATTTTATGCAGTCAATTGTTTTTTGAAATTCTTAATATTTCACTTACATTTAACATCTGATTATAATCATCTTAATTGTAATCAATTATTTTCAGAAATTCTTGATGTCTTGTTTACATTTAAAATCCGATTCAGCGAATAGTTTTCAGTACGGCCATTATACATTATTAGCTAATAGCGAGTGCCATCTGTTAATGAGACGCTACACGAATACTTTTGCATGCTGTCGCACCCAAGTGGATTCAGTGGAACGTAATTTTATGACTAGAATTTTTACTTTAAATATAGCTTTTAAAAAAATCAGAGAATTGCAGAGCAAGCTAGCAAAGCTCTCTGTGTACACATTAACCTGTTTTAACTTTAAAGAAATCAGAGAAACACTGTAAATTTATAAATTGTAATTGAAGTTCAGATGGAACACTTCCAACGTCTACTAAAAGTGGTGAGGAGAACATTCTGATAAAAATTTCATTTTCACGAAAATCAGAAAATCTGCTTTTGAATTCCTCATTGAAATTTGAAATGCATTGTACATAATTATTTTAACTCTATGTTGTAAAATTCTTCACACACTCCATCAATTTTGGAAAGTGAGTGGAATTCTCATTTAGCAACTGACTTTCCCACAGGATTAATTTTGTCTTCAAAGCTTTCATGAAGTATTGAAGATTATGAACAAGTAGATCTTTTCCCAGTAAATCGTAGTTCAAATCATTGAGATGACCTGTAATATTGACAAGAAATGCAAAGTTTCTTAACCATTTCTCATCCCTGAACTGGTGAATAGATTTCCCTTTAGATTTCTATGAATTGTTGTACTTCGCTTTTCAAAGAAAACAGGCGCTGAAGCATCTTTCCTCAGCTTGACCAACGTACTTCAACGTAATACACAACATCCCATATTCAGCTTCCAAATCACTCAAGAACTGTTGAAATTACCTGTGATTAAGTCCTTTAGACCGAACGAAATTAACCACTTTTACAACAACATTCATCACATGTTAAAGTTTGAAAACAACTTCTTGCACAAATTTTCTTAGTGGATGATGCAGTGGAAAGTCATCATAGTATTCTTTCCACTTGTCTTCACATCAGATTTGAGTAATGTTGTTATTCCTATTTTCTTTTCAGTCATAGATTTAGCACCTTCAGTGGTTATAGCAGATATATTACTGAAGTCTTACTCAAATTTTTCTAAAGTTTGTGTTAAGACTCGAATACAAATCTGTTTCTCGTGTTGTGCCTTTAAGTGCAACCACACTGGCTAATTCCTCTTCAATTTTGAAGTCTCTATCAACGCCACGAATAAAAATGGCTACGTGTGCAGTATCTGTTGCATCTGTTAATTCATCCATCGTACAGAATAAAACTCATTTTTTTTTTTTTGCATTTGGATTTTAATACACTGTTGCGAGATCCTCTATACGTCTCGCTACTGCCACACCAGACAAGCTAATATACGATATGACTTCAGCCTGTGATGGACTTTACATAAACCGCACTCTGAAGATATTCTTTTACAAATTCTCCCTCAGCAAAGGGTTTTCAATGCTTAGCAATTTTTTCTGCTATCATGCAACTAACACGAACACTATTTTCAGATTCTTTATTCCCTGCAGTGATGGAAGACTGCTGAAAATTTAGTTTTGATGTTAATTCAGTCACCTTATCACAGCTACACTGTCGTTGCAAATAACGCAAACTGCCTTACTGTTATGTACAATTAAAAAATAAAGATCTGACCACTTTTCTTGAAAAAATCGCACTTTTCCTTCAACTCTTCTTTTTTTATTATCATGGCTTGCCATTGTGTAATCATTCAAAGACTCTGAATGCTTCTAAATTTTAGAATGCGGAATGAGCTTGAGTAACCCAGCTTAAAATCAACTGTAGAAAATCTGTTTATCACCAAATCAAACAGGATATTTATGATGACCTTTCCCTTTGACAACTAACTGCAAGATTAAGAAACATAGAATTCTATTAATTTATTTCCCCTTCTGCCTATAGTAGCGGCACGCTCAAGGTCACCTTTGGCGAAGTATTAACGAAAGACTGACATCTGTTGCAAACCTGTTAGAGATAAGAAATTACCCTTTTTTTGGAATTTTATGCGTAGTCAAATTATTTATTTTTAAAATTACAAAGAAAAGTGAAATTTTTGAAAAATTTGTCATTTTCAGAAAATCAGGCATGTCAATAAAATGTTTTAAACATCAAGAATAAGAGGGAAAAAAAAAAGACAGAAAGCTGACCTGGCAATTTTTCTTGAAATTCTTCAATTTTTCTTCAATTTCAAATGTGGGGCCACTAAAATGCCTTCAGCGAGTGATGCGTTGAAAATCCCCAATTTAGATGCTGATTCACAGTGATTTTTTTTAATGCTGTTTTTATTCCATTGAACCGAGAGGACAATAGAAATCAACAAACTGAGGTTATTATTAAATAATATCGTGAAAATGCGCTTTAGCCCACTGCTTGGCGATGTTTTGAAAATCGCCAATTTGGCACGTTTCTGCGAAACGTCTTTGCAATTAATTGCAACCTTCCCGACACCCTCTGCGAAAACCTATTGTAAACAAAACATAGAATTCTAAACCATAAATTAGTATGGAAACTGTTGCCACAAAAATATAATAAAATAATATGCAAAACCAACATTACGATCATTAAAATATTTGTCAGTTACCTTTAAATTAATTATTTACATTTTATGTTGTAATACTTACACATTTTATGCCGTTACATAACCTTCCCGACACGCTCCGCGAAAACGTAACCAAAATGGCATCCCAGAAAGAAGGAATTTTTTTTAAAAGGGCATTAAAATTACAAACGATACCATGTACACACCGTTCCGTTTTAACTTAAAAAAAAAATCTGAGAATTGCACAATGTAGGCAACGTACACAAATAAACAAAATAAGCTAGAATAACGAAAATAAATTACAAGAAAATGCCATGTGCACAGCGTTCCTTTTAAACTTAAAAAAAACTTCAGCGAATTGCACAATGTAGGCAACGTACACAAATCAACAAAATAAGCTAAAATAACGAAAATAAATTACAAGAAAATGCCATGTGCACAGCGTTCCGTTTTAACTTAAAAAAAACATCAGCGAATTGCACAATGTAGGCAATGTGCACAAATCAACAAAATAAAATAAATTGCAAACGATACCAGCGTTCTGTTCTTCAGCTGAGCCAAATTATTTCAATAAAAGGCAACAAAATATAAAAATTAAGCAACTTGCACTTCCAATAAAGTAATAAATGTACATGTACATTCACTCACCTCTCTCAGCATCACAGCTAAATCCATACCGACTCGGTATTTAGCGAAATATAAGGTACGAAAATAGCAAACACTCAACACAAAAACACCGCATTCAAAGAATACAACGACAACTGAAATAACTACTTAAATTAACACGTAAGAATTTCGAATAAACCGCTACGTCATCTCACATTACCAATAAAACCGTTCTTTATAAAATAGGAAATACGCATGCGCGAAAACTACATGTTTCCGTAGCTTCAAAATACCCAGTCAGCCATGTTCGCGGATATACGGAGTTACCCATGTTGGCGCGTTTATTGCTCATTCAAAAACAATCGCCGTCAAGCAGTGGGCTAAAGCGCATTTGGGCCAATGATATTTTAGCATCTTATGCAATTCTATGACAATTTCAGTTAGCTTTATCTATATTGGAAAATGGTATTTCTGCATTAAATTGGTGCAATCTGAAACAAGCAGATTTCAAATGTCGCCAAAGGCTTATGCAGTGGTCGCTTTAACAAAAAGGTATTCAGAAATTATATGGCTTTCAACTTATTTTATTCTGCCATCTAATGATAAAATCATCTTTTTTTAAGAATTAATCACATTGTTAAATTAAAAAAATAATAATGAATTGTAAAAGGAAGAAGATATCCAAGTGGATAAATTATGCAATTGCTTTTAATGCTGTAATGTGTGAGATTTTTGTCAGCAAAAGTTGCTAAACTGGTTATGCTGTGATCTTCAGCAGTTATAGTGAGAAACTGGTATTTGTTTTCTCTAGTGACCTTTGCAAGAGAAAATGGATTGGCACAATTTGGGCTTAAGAAAATGCGATTCGATTTGTTTCTAAATGTTATAAGCATGCAGATAAAAGAAATTGACTATGTTAAACAAAAATTCCTTCAATATTTACATGTATGTAAGTGTATAATTTTTTTAATATATACATATAGAAAGAATTTAGTATTTTCTTGTATTTAATAATGTGGTAATTTATTACAGTACTTAATTAAAAAAAATGTGAAGTCAAAATGACAGATTTTTATGCAAAATAATTATAGGATTGCATATGTTTCTGTAATATACTGATATTTTTTTTATAAAAAATTAGCATTTTTTAGCACCCTGCCCCCATTAATTTGTTAATTGTTTTGTTATTTTTGTTAATTGTTTTGTTCAAACTGCAGCTTTTCACTTGTTGATGTTTTTATATGAAGTTTTGGTTTTTATACTTAATTTTAAGCATGTTAGCTTTCTTTATTTATTTATGTTTTCGTTTTTATTTATTAATTGTTGTTACTTATATTTTGGAAGCACATGATTTATTTATGTTTTGAATATTTTAGCACTTTCTGTTCGAATTTTGATTTTCAGAGCTTTATGAAATATGTATTGTTTTGGAAAATAAGATCTGCAGCTGTAAAGTATCTCAAAAACTGCAGTATTTGTTACATATCACAGTGATATTACGTAAGATCCTTCAGATGTTTTGATAATAATTAACATTTATAGTTACATAAATGTGTTTAATATTTTTCTCGCATTGTATTCACAAAATCTGAACACAGTTCAAATTCAAATGTGAATAATCTAGTTTAAGAAATTTATGCTATAATTTTAATGAAAAAACAGTTTTTTGTTTTCTTTTTCTTAGCCAATGTCGGACACAAATGTGTAGTTCAAAAAACCAGACTAATTTCGAACAATAGATATTTTCAAACTGTGTGCAGTGTCCTGATTCAAAGAAAGATAGTTATTGAATGAAGGAAAGTATAATTGTAAACTATGTCTATATTTGGACAAACATGGTAATGAGTTTAAGACTGAAATTACAGGGTGATCAGCGAATAAGCCCTGATTTCAAAATTAAATATCTCTACAACAAAGATTGATAGAATTATGCGGTAAACTGTACGTTTATTAGCAAAACTGTAAAAATGTTGTACAAAAGTTTAGAAAATTTAGTTACGAAAATCGTTAACAGTTGGCGCTCTGCAATAAAAACTTTCTGTGAAAGGAGTCTAAAAAAATTTTAAAAAAAAAGTCAAGCAGCCTTTGCAATATCAAAATACAATTTTTTCAAAATGTTCACCATTCAAAACAATGAGGTGGCATAAACGAACAATGAAATTTGGCATCACATCTTGCAATGTCTCAACGGAAATGAAATCACATGCAACACCAATCAATGATTTAAGCTCATCTAGAGTAGCGGCATTGTTTCGATAGAAAGTGTCTTTCAATGCGCGCCACAGAAAGAAGATACAAGGACTCAGATCGGGAGAACATAGAGGTCAAGCTATTCCTGTGTCAGTAAATTGCGGATAATCTAAGGCAATTTCTCTATTCCCAGAGTATTCATGAAGAAAGCGAAAACTGTATCTGTTCGATTTGGTCAAGCCTCATCTTGCTTGAACCAGTCGATCCTCCAACGCTAGTTGAGGGCTGACAAGTTGTTCCAAAATTGTAGCATAACGTTCAGTAGTTATCATTTCTCATACGAAAAAGTGTCTGATAATGCATCTGGCGCATACCGCAGCCCATACAGTAACTTTAGGTGAATGCAGTGCTTTCTCTTCGCACAAATGAGGATTTTCGGAACCCTAAAATCTCCAGTTTTGTTTATTAACGATTTCATTCAAATGAAAATGTGCCTCAGCTGTTAACCAGATGCAGCTCACATCAAATCTGTCGTTGTCAATCATTGTTAGAATCTGATTCGCAAAGTCAACTCTTTGTCGCACAGCTTTCATGGGAATGGCCTGATGACTTTGGATTTTGTATGGAAACAGCCGTAGGCTATTTTTTAATATATTTTGCATGCTTGTGTACTTTAAACCTTCCTGATGCAATCCGTCAGGTGCTTTTCATAGGATTTTGCTGAACAATTAAAGAAACTTTGGCTGCATTTTCAGGAGTGACTACAGTTTGCCTAGGCCCAACATTTCCCTTTCGATCATCAGCCACGCTGCCAGTCTGTTCGAATTTCGCGAAGAGCATGCGAGTGGTTTTCGCATTGGGTCCAACTGGAACATTGAATCAGTTTTGAAAACTGCAACATGTTGCCGTAGGACTGTATTCTAATCGGTGAAATTCGAGAACCAAAAAAACACGTTGTTCAATGGAATATATTATTTCACTTTCTACGCTAGCCCCTTTTCACTAGCCAACAGTCATACTGATCACTTTCGACTTCGAAGCACATTTTTAAAGGTTATTGATAGGTCATTGAGATTAGAGCGCCACCTGTTAAGGATTTTCGTAACTAAATTTTCTAAACTTTTGTACACCATTTTTACAGTTTTGCTAATAAACATACAGTTTACCGCATAATTCTATCAATCTTTGTTGTAGAGATATTTAATTTTGAAGTCAGGGCTTATCCGCTGATCACCCTGTATTAGCCTAATGGTTAATATTTCATCCAAATCATTTGTGACATCCAAAATTAATTTGCTAAAACGTTGTTTACAATTTATCTCATCTTGTATTTTGTCATTGTATTTTACGGGAGTCCTAATTTAACATAGCATTATTAATACAGTACAAAGTCCGAGATCCGGATGTCCAACATCCGGAATGATCTAAAATCAGGACCTCGAAGCCACCACCATTTTTTTTCCAGAAATACTTTTTTTGTATGCTTTGATTCCCCTCCTCCATAACAAATCATGTGGAGAGTCCCGATTCTTAATTTCACTTCTGCACTAAATAAGGTAATTCGTTATTGAAGAAACAATCATTTTAGCATAAATTTGTGCAATCATTAATTTGACTCCGTAGCTGTGTATATGCTTGGCATACATCTCAAACGGACACATAGAAATATCGTTGATTTTACACCTACTAATATTTTATATCCATGACAACAACATGCTAAATCATTATTTATTATAGTTGGCTTTCATCGCCGCATTTTTATCCAACACATGACAACTTGAGTAATGACTCGTGCAGCGATGCCTAAACAAATTTTTATACTAGTAACTGAATAACAAAGAGTATCGTAAGTTTTTCTGTTGACATTACACTTTGCCATGATTACAGATTTAAGTTAAATGAGCTAAGAAATGTTGAAAAGGAAAAATTTAACAAAACATTTCTTTAAATATGCTAAAAATAGATTTCACTATTGATACTCATAGGCCAAAAGATTGCACTTAGTGCTATTTAAATTACTGTATATGTATAACACAACCTGTAATTTCAAATTACGTTTTTAATTTTTACGCATATTCGCCGTATAACGCATATCCTTTTGTCAAAAGCATCATGCCAGTCTAGAAGTAGTGTGTGAATGGATAATAAAAGCATGGAATGAAATTAAACCCGAAGTAGTTGAAAAGTTATTTAAAAAATGTAGTATTTCTAATAATCTTGATGGAACGGAGTGTACGGAGGTTGCATACTTAATTTAGAATTATAAAACAGCGAACTGTATTTTGTTTATTAGGAATTTATTCCCGATGCACAGGTTGCATAGGACAAAGGATAAAACTCCACTAGTTGCTGGAGCTTGACCAGATATGCAGATGCTATTGATACATCCACACCGCTAGAGGGTGCTACAATATACATTACATAATATACTCCTGCGTTGAAATTTGAAAATTTCAAAATACATATAGTGACATATGAACATATTAAACAAAAAATATGAAGTTAATACAAAGCATATTACAAAAATAACAATTAAAGGAATATTAAATAAATTAAAAAAGTCTCTTAAGATGTATACCTGATTTATAATTATCATAAAAAGACTAATTATCATTTATGGGTGACAAACAAATTTGAGTAATGCCTCGTTTTACTACTCTATTAGCTGTTCTGATTTACACAACTCTTAACAGCATTGTCTGCACCTTTAACAAACCTTGCGATTCGACTTTCAACTCGAAGAAGTTCATTTCGATTTAAAAAGGATATAAATTTCTTACCTGACTCAGCTTCAAGTCCTTGTTATGGTTTAAACAATTAATTTCATGGCTAAAAGTTGCATGTTGAACTAATTTAACTAAATGATTAGATGCACTTATTATTTCTTCTGTTGTTAACTTGCCCAATTGTCTATTTTTAAGACATTTGACATTATTTATAAATCTGCAAATATAACTAAAAACATGTATATGTTTAGTAAAACTGTTACTAATATTTAAAAAATTATCTATAAAGTTATTAGTAGTGTTAGGAACTAAAACAGGATTATAATTAGTCTTTAGTTCATTAGAATAATCATTATCAGTCATGTTAATAGCTTCCTTAGAAGAGAATGAATGTTCGAGTTTAAAAATGAAGGGCCAATCCACCACATAGACTTTTACAGAAGCTTGGTGGCACTGGTTCCTCTAGATATGAAGTCAGCTAGATTGCTTTCTGAAGAAATATGTCTCCAATCACAGTCAGGACATAGCTCTTTGATTACTTTAACTCAGTTGGACACAAAGGGTTTAAGTCTTTCATGAGGAGTTTTTATCCATGCCAACGTTATCATAGAGTCCGACTACAGGTATACATGCTGAAACTCAACTTGAGTAATGGAGATGACCTTTGAAGTTAGTCGAGCTAGTAGCAACACCGCACATAATTCCAGCTTGGGTATTGTTAAGTTTTATAGGAGATACTCTAGATCTAGAACATGACAGTGTTGTTTGCCACTGTCCTTGGCTACTTTTTTAGCTTATTAGATTGCTGCACCATAGGCACGTTCCGACATATCGCTGAATCCATGTAATTCAATCATTATGGGATTTGTAATGATTACATGCCTAGGAACCTTTACTTGATTTAAAGCGGGAAGTTGGGTTACAAAATTTAACCATTCCTTCATATCATTGGGAGGAATTGGATCAGACCATTTAAATTTTTTTTTAAAGATTTTGTAGAAATATCTTTGCACTAGTAATTACTGGACCAATTAGTCCGAGAGGATCAAATAGGCTTGCTATGGAAGATCGAACATCCCTTTTTGTGAAACTTGCCTTTGATTCTATATTAACCTTAAAGGTTAAATTATCAGAATTACATGCCCAAAGCATCCTGAGAGTTTTCACAAGATGGGAATCTGAAGAAAAGTTATATTCAGTGGCCTTGTTATCGTTTAACGAGTCTGGATGGTTTGAAACCCATTTATGTAACTGCATGCACCCTTCTTCAATAGATTTATTAATTCAAATTGCAAGGAAATTGTTGTTATGTAATACATACTTAGTTACTTCAGTTGTTGAATTAAAATATCTTAATTGTAATGATTTATCTTAATTCTATTATCAGACTTAAAGGTTATTAATTTGTTTTTATTTTGTAGTTGATCTTAAATTTATTTGCCTTGTTGAAAAGTAATTGTCATTTAATTTTTTAACAGTTTTGGTTAACTCTGAATTTAAGTTGCTTGAGTAATTAAATTTTTCTTTTTCCTTAAGGTAGTTTGGTTAACTATTTAAGTTTTTTGTTTAGTTAATACTTATTCTTAACTTGTTTGCTTAATGTTTAATTTCTTGTTAAGTTGACCCATAAGGTCAATTTTTTAAAAACACTTTTAAAGTTTTGCCTTACACAAGTTTGTGTTAAAGTTTAATTAATTTTTGTTAACGTATCCCCTTTTCTGTTAAGCTGGGATCCATATTTTCTGACTATGGTGGTCGTGTTTGGTGTTGTAGGAAACATAAAAATTTTTTCTATGTGATTATTATATTTTAATTGAAGAAATTTTCTCCGGTCTTTTATTAAATTAGTATTTAAAAACAAATCCTTAATTCTTTTCGAAAAAGTTTTTACGTTGCTTTTGGGAAATCAAGATTTATGACTTTGTTTTGACGTTTGCTCGCTCTGCCAGACAGTGGTCTGTGAAATATCTTTCGTCAAGTGAGAAATCTGCACCCTACTGAATCAGCTTGTTTTGTATGCAGCTACGCCACGCCAAGGTTGAGGGGTTGAGGTGATTCGCTTCCTTGCAGGCGTTCACCATGCTAGAATGGGACCCTGGACGAAGCTAGCTTCTGCTGACAGGTTGATGACCTTGGAGGATCGGCGATTATTCGCCAACATCCAGCTAACCAATTCCCTTGCTTCACCTTCCTGTGTGGATTCATTCCCTAGGGTTGCCATGCACTTGGCTGGTTTCGAGCCATCTCGGGTCGCCAAACGAGTGATTGGCGAAAAGATGAAAAATCGCGTGCAGCGAGCTACGGGAGAGGAGACGTTTTGGAGATCGGAGAAGGAAAAATTTTGCCGAAGGCTGTGATCAGACCAGAAAACTGTCGCTTCGTCCCGAGTAGCTGCCTACGTTAAGAGTGAAAAGATGTCGGAAGAATTTGAGAAGAGAAAACCACCGATGGTCGACAACACAGGAAGGAGGGTGCCCAGATAAAAAAGGGGCGGATTAAGAAAAATTACCACTACTAACTTGTTTTTTTTTCTCCTAGAATATTTATGGATGAAAATCTTGTTGTAATCTACTGCCTCAATAGACCCTACACTAAAAGTGTCTCCACTTACTTCAAGACAATGGCCGCGTCATGGTGATTTTCATACGGGGTACCCCCTGCGAGAGGTAATGTTTTCTCACTTTGTAATCGCCGCCACCTCCACCACTTAATGTATATTGTTACTAGTTTTGTTTACCTTTAATAAATGTAATATTTAATTTAACTTAACTTGTAATGTTTTCACTTATAACTTAGAACACTGGACCCAATAAATTTAATTAAAACTTGAACGGGTTATTATATTGTATTAAATTTAAACACAACGCAATGTTAATTCTTTCTGTTGGAGTATTATCTGGTGCTATTTACTGTTATATTTGAACACACAGGTTTCACAGTCTAAATGTTGTTTTATCTTGTCTGTCACACAATTTTTACACCCATGCAGTATTTGTTATAGTCATGTGATTTAGAGTTGTTATTCATATTCTTGACTTTCATGTGTTATAAAACATTAAAAACTTAAACTAGTAAAAAACTCCAACATTGTGTCCTGTAAATTTTCTGAACCTAATAAAATATCATCCACGTAGACATTGGTAAGTAAAACTCCGGAAGCACGGGGAAAACTGCTCCTCCTCTGCTAAAGCCGTTAAAATTCTAATGGCCAAGTACGGGGCATATGTTGTACCATATGTAATCGTTCTTAGTCTGTAAGTTTCAGCAGGTGAGCACGGAGTTGATTTCCACAAAATTCTCTGAAGTTCTATATTAGTTTCTTCGACAAGAATTTTCTTGTACATTTTAGTAATGTCTGTGCTAAATACATATGTATGTGTTCGAAAACGAGTTACCATTGAAAATAGATCTTGCTGCACAGTTCCACCATTCAGTAATAAGGAGTTGAGACTTACTCCATTTGCGCACTTAGCTAATGCATGAAACACGACACGAAGAGGGGTAGAAATGTTTTTTGGCCGAGAAACTGTAAGTAATTTTGACTTTAGTTCTCGTAGTCTGAAGTAACCTTTTCCATTTGATTTAACGCAAGATCATATGGAATATCCATGAATGCCGTATATAAAGTGGACATAGTTTGATTTGTACCCAATTTATTCCACAGCAAATTTAGACGTCTTTCCGCATTGATTTAGATTCTCCTAAACTAGAACGTTTGCCTTAATGGGTAATCTAACAATAAATCTTTCAGTGTCATCGCGCTTGTGAGTGGCTCTATAATGTTGCTCACAGTATTCTTTTTCAAATGTTTGAGAATCGTCATTTGTATCATCTTCTGGAAAGGATTCAACTTCAAAGAATTTTTTGATAGAATGTTCTAAAGAATTCTCTTCAGAAATACAAGTAAGACCAGTAAAGCTGTAAGAAACTGTATTTTTTTGCAGTCTCTGTGACCAAATACCCAAAATCACTGTTCTGAAACATCAAATTATTATCGTGTAATTTGAATTTTTCTGTCTTGAGTAATTCAAAAAATACCTCACAACATGCAAGTAAATTGAATTTACTTGGAATGTAAAATGTAGGGTCAACTAATTTTAATTTGCGAGGTATACAAATATCAGTAACGTCAATTTTCTTCACAGGTGTTAATTCCGTGATTTTAGGTAGCACAAGAAATGATAATGTTTTTGAAAAGTTACCTTCATCGTTAGATATTTTTGATATTAGTTTATTTATAATAAAATATTCTCCTCCTTTAATTCCTGAAATAGAGGAATTAAATTTAATCCCAAAATATGAGCCTCTACTTGTGCACATATGGAAACAGAACTTCCGCTGTCTAAAATTACGCTTTTACCTTTTCGCCAAACGAATTCTCAATAAATAACATCGCAGAGCATAGAAGGCTGCTTGACGGAGACAACACTTATCCACATCCGCGATTAATGAGGTGCCTGTAACATTTTTATTTTGGTTGATTGACGAGACTATATGTGATGGCTCATCATTATGAACGGGAACTATCTTCACGTTATTTATAGCATCAAAATACGGGATGTTTCCACAACCTTGAATTGAATACATCGAGGTATTTTTGTTAATTGATGAGAGGTGATACTTATTGTTGAGAATAATCACATTTACTCCCTGGTTTGTGATTTGATGTTACATGTATATTAACCGTAACTGTTTTTATCTTGCTTATGTTGTATTGGCAACAAATCCTTCCTTTCTCTAAATTTAATTTAACCTATATCTTGAAAGTGCCCTTAAATTCATTTAGTCATTAGTTTCATTAGTTTCTAGCATTATACGATAGTTAGTATATTGCTTTAAATCATGTGGTTCCTTTTCTCGTAACTATTCCGTAGAGACGCTACGTTCCTTATCAGCAGTCAATCAACAGTTACCCTTCGAAGGCCCCGTTACTTGCTCAGGAATTTCTTGAGAGGAAAAATAGGGATTTTGGGCATAGATAAGTGCAGTAGACTGTTATCTTTGTTACTAGGATCTCTTTCAGTTCTCATACTTAGAATTATATGCTAACATAAATACAGTGGGCCTGAATTTGTTAAACTAATGCCTTAATAAATTATGAGGGTTAAATTAATGAATAAATATTATGTGTAACAAATAAAAAAA